>JACATO010001052.1:87500-263125 GCA_018389105.1 Nautilus pompilius
ATCTTAGTGCATACGTTAGGGGAAATCCGCGGAGAGTTGATACCTGGGTAGTAAGTGTTTAGCTCATCTATATGTCTAAGCACGATTAACTAATGCCGTAACCACTTGCCCCCTGCATCAACTCGCCCCGGTCTCCTGTTCTCCGGTTATTTATGACCATTTGCTCTCCACCTGAATCAGATATAACATAGAATACAAGAGTTCATTCTTTATCCATTAAATTTAAAAAAAACCCAAATCGAAAGAAGTTTTACTTTCAGCAAATATTAAATATTAAAATATATCAGTTTTCTTTTACTACCGATGGAAATATTTACGTTCTATGTACAGCGATGGCGAAAAGTCCTGCAACTACCCGGAATTTTAAAATTTTGGCTGATGAAATCGAATTAAATCGGCTGAATTTGAATAATAACAACATTACCTTAACGTATCAAGTGCGCACGGATTTGAGATCTTCCACGTACTTAATGGTAAGATGGCGAAAATTGAAGAATGTGTGACTGTTTGAAATCTAGAAGGCATATACGGGATTTTCCAAAAGACCTAATAATTGGCAGTCAATTAGAAGTCTTCCAAAGCGGACATTTAGAAGGGTCACCAGTACCCCATTAGTCCACGAGCATGACTTCAAGATAAATGTTATTATTATTACTTCTAAGATTAGTTACAGCAGTTAAAAGAGTTAAAGGATAATCATTTAAGCAAAAGGGATGGCCGATCAGCATCTGAAACTCTGTCATCAATAATATATTCTTATAGCAAAACAAACTACTGTTGAAACAAGGTTGCTGGCTTTTTTCTGTATTACCATTACTCCTCACGTAGAGAGATCTTAGTCTCTCGAACGGTTACTAGTGACCAAAAACGTAAGTTGACTGAACCTCTGTTAACAAAGGTTTAAGCTGCCAATTCTGTTTAATATTTAAAAACGGTGTTCTGAGGTAAATGTGATCGTATAACGTTCCGAGTGTTGGATGTCAAAGTAAGTTAACGGCTGTCCTTTTAAAAATCGATATTCCGACGACTGAACAGGTGCGTTAATCTGTTTTAGATTGAAATGGATGAATACACCTTTGTGGAAATCTTCTCTCGTCGCCTTATGCCGATAAATCTGTCAAAAAAGTATAAACTTCGATGTGTGAGCGACAAGGTAGAGAAGAATCAACCATCTTTAGAATCGTTTTACTTTCTTTTGTCCTTAAAGACTAGAGAATGACAGCTTTCCACTTTTGAAAATGATAAATAAATTTTTGGAAAGAGAAATAAAAAATATGTAATTAGACAAAATTGTTGCGAGTTAAATTATACCAAGAATCAGATTGAGACGTGGCCTTTTCGTAAAATAAACAAAGACATTGCAGACAAACTATTTTTAAAAAAATATATAACCAACACTGTAAACTTCGAGTTTGTAATGTCGCCCAAACTATAAAGGGAGACAAATGTCAGCTACCAAGAATATTTTCCGTGTCGACATGTCAGTAACGACATTGACGTTCAAAGAACACGAGTCCCAAGCTCATGGGTTGCAAATCTGCCGGTAATTTTTAAAGTGCCAATTGCTATGGTTGGAGACAAAGCAAATTTGTTTCGCTGGTTTGGATTCTAGCGAAACTTCCGATACCTTTCTTTCTAATGGTTGATTTGGAGAAGTGAAGTGACAGGCGCTAGCCCATCTCCATGGTTATGGACTGAGCAACTCCGACTAAACAGACGTGGAGAGGTGCCTGCCGAAGTTGACCACATCCCAGCCAGCCAGGGTTGGGAGCTGTCTTTGGAAGATGTTTTCTTTCAGTATCTAGCATATTTTACAACACTCTACTGCAACTGTTTTATATTACATTACGTTTTATGTGCCAAGTCACTATGATACTGTCGTGATGGAAACTAATATGTAAATAAAAAGAGAAGCACAATGATTAGTGATGGGGCGCGTATTCGATGCGATTCTATCATTATTCGCACAGTCGGATCGGCCATTCTATCTTATTTCTCTGATTCAAATTACAATAGAGACAGGAGTGCGGAAAGTTATGACTCCCATTCAAAAAAGTACATCGTATAAAAGTTGGTAAAGTTGTTGGCAATCACTACATTAACGTACACGGTGTTCTTTTCAAATACGGCATGTGGTAAACATCTTCTTTCTTTCCAGCTGAATGATAAACAGCACGGAACTAAAACCGTCAGGCGAATAAAACAGGAAAGCATTCAGCAGCATTACGCAGCGATGTTCCCAGGGCTGATTTGCATCCTCGGATTCCGTAGGTTAATTGGCGAAACGCGGGCTATGCGCGTACAGATGGACGTTTGAAGGCCGTGAAAAAACGTGGCCTTCGGGCTTAATCTTTATTTAAAGACCGACACCGATTTCAGAGTTTTTATAGCAGCGATGAGTCGTTAAGTTTTTTCTTTTCCTTTTTCTTTCTTTTTAAAGAGGTGAGACAAATAAGAGCGTATAGCCCGCGGTAACTCTGGCGTTAATTGTCGCTCGCGTAAACAAGCGTCGGTTGGACATTAAATAAGAATTCTTTTGTAGAATTTAAGGCACTTCTGAAACAGAAATCGTGGTTAAAGGCGTCTGGAAAAAAAAAAACGGAAAATAAAATTCCACTGATAAAAAAAAATTTACAGGTAGAATTGCTAAAGAAGTGGTGAAGAATTTCGGACATTTTATTCGACAGTTAAAGGAAACGTGTGACAAGAAAACCATTAGCAACAACGAAAACAGAAAAACCAAAAAACAGGATCTTCCTTATTTATTACAGGGTCCAGATTCAACGCAGAGTTAAGCTTCCTTACATTAAGACAGACAAGCTGCAGCCCCTAATGTAGAGGTAAGAACTCGTCTCTCTCTCTCTGTGTGTGTACTGACGTCATCTCTCTGTGTACCGACGTCATCTCTCTGTGTACCGACGTCATCTCTCTGTGTACTGACGTCATATCTCTCTCTCTCTCTGTCTCTCTCTCTCTCTCTCTCTCTCGCTGTGTGTGTACTGACGTAATCTCTCTCTGTGTAATAATGTCTCCTCTCTGTGTGTCTCGACATCATTCTCTCTCTCTCTCTCTCTCTCTCTCTCTCTCCTGTTTTTTTTTCTAACACGATATCATGAAAACAATAAAGAGTAGTGGAGTTTAGCATCTGTGGTTTAGTTCTCGTTATTGAAACAATCTCCGTGAAAGACTAGGAAAGGCTGGTGGCTGCTTCTTCCGAGTCAGGCAAAAAAAACAAAAAAAAAACGGTCTACCATAATTTTATTTTTTTCAAATAAACAACAACAACAACAACAACAACAATCTCCCTTCTTTGCTATCTGGATTTCGGGAAAGAAAATAAGAATTCACTTGTTAATACTAAGCCCCCCCTCCCAATTGATCGGAACTTGCGCTTCCTTCTTGTTTTAACCTCATTCTGGCTGAGGGTAAACCAGACGCGGTTCCGGTTGGCTTCAGCTGTACGCTGTCTAAACGGCCGCTATTCGTTGTTACTCTTTTTTTTATTTTATTTTTGATGAAATTTAAATTTACGTGTTTTCTGTCTTGAATGGTTTCGTTTTAGCAAACGCGGTATCGTAAGTGCTCTCACCGCGAATTTGATTGGTCCACGCGGCTGTGTCACGTGATCAAATGAGATCTGGATAAGTCGCATGAGTGTTGTGCTAAACGGAAATCATAGGACAATAGTGAACATCCAGCAAAGGCTCTTCCTCTTTGTTTTATGGTTAGGCTCGGTTCAGGACATCGTGAAAACATTTTTCTTTCGCTGGCAGAAACCGAGTGCTTCTCTATAACCAAAGACGATTAATTTTCGTTTCATTTAGAGATTTTATTGGAAATAACCGTGGAAATACACACACAGTATATGCACAAATAAAGGATAAATTTCGAATTGTATTGTATATAATACAGAGAAATGCGTTAAGCAGTACATCAGTTAGTATTTGTGTGTGAATTCTTTACTTTATATACAGCATGACACCTGTATTCATGCTCCCACACAGGTTATCGATGTATGACTGTGCAATGTTCTTCCAAATATACCCTAGCGCTTCCCACAATTTATCCAAGGTGTTTGGTTGCCGTCTGATTTTCCCAGTAGCCATATAACCTTATATGAATAATCTCAATGCTTTTTATATCAGGAATTTGTGAGGGCCGAAAAACCTTTGTGACTATAACATCAGCTTCTTTACATTTCAGATAATTTTTGTCGGAAAAATAATTCCTGCCAAATGACATGTCTTCCTGTCAGCAGTACCAGATTCGTTATCCTCTTCAAGAGACCTGCGTCCAGCTCCTTATGAAACACGAAGCCGGGCTGTAACCTGCCGCACAGAGCAGTCTTCAATAGCTAAGACAATAATTTCTATACGATTGTTTCGTGTTACATCCTTTCCAGAAGCCATGGTACTCACCACACATTGACCACCCAACAGTGATGCCACTACCTATAGTTTTATAGTCCTGCAAGTGCTGCCCTTCCTGATTGCTTGCATGACAACCAATCACAGTGCACCGTATCAACACGTGATTGTAGTACCATGGGGCATTTCGTTTTTACACACGAAATGCGTTTCTATTATGTGTTATTTGCTGCAACACCTTGTGTGTGTGTGTGTGTGTGTGTGTGTGTGTGTGTGTGTGTGTGTGTGTGTGTGTGGGTGTGTGTGTGTGTGCACAAACAGGTTGGCCTAAAATTATCTCATTGGCTTAAAAACTTACATAACGTTTGTTCTAATAATGGCCGAAACTTTACATTTGTTTCATTTGAAAGATAATTTTATGCCCGTATGATTATTATTTTGTTGTTTTTTTAGGTGTAACCAAAGATGGTGCAGCATCTGAACACTTGGACGGGACGCATGGATGAAACCTTCCTGTACCTTTTTATAATCTAGATGAGCCATAGGAAACGTGAGTGTGCACCAATAGCAGGTAATTTGAGAGAGTTAGGGAGCACGACACATGAAGGGGTTTGATAAGCTCCCATAAAAATGCTTTGCTCGCCCCTGTCGAAAACGTGTTATAGCATTTGAGAAAATGTGTCGATCAGGTGAACTAGCATACAAGGAACTTCCAAACTGACTCTAAAACAAAGATAATTCCTCCACCAGAACAAAAGCTTTAACATCTTTAGATTGGGGAACGACTCTTCGGTCATCATATATCTTTTCTTCGTCTTATATATTATGTACAGTCAAGATTAGTTATTTAAAATACGGGGAGTTTGCTTTAATTCTCATTTTTAGGCGAAATACTCTGTTAGAATTTTGTTTGTCTCCTCATTAGGAATATTTTTTCCCCAGTGGTGAGAACAATTTGTAATTATCCGTGTAAGGTTAAACAACAAATATGATGCATCTGAGTTTCAATAGCTGGCAGGCTCTTTGCGCGAATAAATATGTAATTCCGCTTGAACTTCCGATATTTAAGCAGTAGAGAAAAACAGCAAAAAAATCTTACGCCAACGACTGTCACGTGATAAGATTTCTTTTAGATTATAATGGAAGTACTAAGTTTCTGTGTATAGCATTTTCAGCTCGCTAAATGTTAAATATTACTCTTGTTTGCGTGTGTTATATAAAAAAACAACCTCTTTATATCAAATATGTTTTTTTTTACTTCCTAATAGAAAAGCGATCAAGAAAAAAATTATAATTTGCGAGTTTTGAAAATAATATATGCATAATGGAAAAGTCTTTTATGACGTAGATTTATCGTGAGTTTGAAGCTACCAGTAACAGAAACAGCATGAATCAAATCCTATTAACATGCCTGTAACGTTAGAAGTATACTTTGCCCAGGAGCACTTATTCACAATCGACTTCACATGAAAAGGCTAAACATGAGAGATAGAAAACGTTAATAAGAAAAGGGCAATGTCACTTGTTGTTTAAAAGTTTATTTCTTAAAATGCTTAATAATGGCAGATTAGATATTGGTAACAGATGAACATCTTCATCTAAGTTTTGACCGCTCGAATTGTCTTCATGTGGTCGCATATTAAAGAATTTTAAGTAAAAAATAAATGTTTGCTTTCTGTACATCTCTCAACATTAAACGTTTCTATGATGGTTGAGACTAAAAACTTTTGATTTAATAAGCATTCTAAAGATCAGTCTCCAGCTCTTTTAGGTAATCGCCGATCTGGCCTGTAGGCTTTGTGTAAGGTCAAGCAAGGATTCTGAAGAGAAGAACTCACTAATTCGTACGTGTCTGACAAATAATCAGACTTAAAGCTGCACTTTCCCTCTGTTTTCTCCGAAGAACCTGGTTTAAAGATTTACTGAACTCTCTGTCGAGATATCGTTAAACTACTCTCGACGTAACTTGGAGTTACATCGTTTGAATTTCATGGAAACTAGAGACATGTCGATGCTGCTTCTCTTTGGTAAGGTGTTTTTTCCTCCTTTACAGCATAGAACATTAAACATTTAATAATAACCAATGACTTAGTCTTTTGCGTCCGATTCTTAAGCAACGCCCATCATCTATCTGTAATTATTAAAACTTACTTTTCGCATTGTTGAGGCAGAGGGTTAGAAATTTTCCACTCTAATGGAATTTTTGTCTGACAAAATGTTGGACAATTTTTCCTATTGATCTACAACCAAAAAAAAATAATAATAATCACTCATTACTGTCGTCGTTGTAGTCGTTCACGCACCTCTTGAAGGTTTCTGTAAATGTTTCTAAATCTACACTCTCTGCGATGGTTTCCGGAAGATACGACCATTGCTGACCAAGGCAGTCTCCTCCGACTGAAGATTTCTCCGAGTAACTGAACTTTCTACTCGTATTGACGAGACATCTATTTGACAGAAGTAACGTGATTACACACACGCATAGTTATATCTAGTTTCGTCGGAGGTGGGCTTCTGAAACAAGCAAACAAACAAACAAAAAAAGGCCTTACATCAGAAAGCCTAGTGAGTGCTAAGAACCAACAATATGCCATTATAATTAATTAATCAGATGTGATTCTATACAAAACGCACATGCACATAGTCTGCCTAGTAAATATTAAACACTAGATTTAATTATTTAACGCCACCCTATCGCATGTTTAAAAAGAAATAAAGTAGGAAATATATTATAAAATAAAGCTGCCAAATATCCATCTAATCAAAATTTTATTATGTTTTACAAATGCTTTCTGTTTTATTTAAAACTCGTATAAAATAATGATAGAATATTTTGCATCATATTTATTTCTTGGTTTAATTATCTAAAAAAAATGTGAAAATTTCTTTTTTTTTTTAAACAGATGGAGCATCCAACCCCTCACCATCATAAAACTCTGCCACGCCTATCCAATATTTGCTTTTGCTGAGGTGTTGGAATATATGAAGAGGTATTCTCCACACAAAAAATCGGGACCAACGGTTTTGCTGGGTGGCGGGGGCTAGAGGTCAAAAGGCGCCATCAATTACCACTTTTTGAATTTCTATTTTGAAGTGACTTTACTACTCGATTGGAAAGATCTTGCTTTTACGAGCATTTTGATACCAAGATCATCCAAAATCGGACCAGTACAGCCTGAGATATAGCCTCTGAGAGATTGCGGGTCAACCGGGGAAGTCCAAATTTTGGTGGCCCCTAAAATTGGTCCCAGTGGGCCCCAAGGACTGAAAATTGGTACACAATGTTTCACTATAGAAACAAACACTTGCACAAAAAAATGAGTGAAATCTGAGACGGTGTTTCAAAATTTTGCTGAAAAGTGTGTACATTTGACATGGAATACCCCTTCTCTGGTCTGCAATCTGTGGGTATTTGTCAAGCCATCCAGGATTATATAGTATTATCCAGAGTAAATTGATCACCACTAATTTTAATCATATGCTCAAAACAGCGTAAATAAAAATTATTTACATTTGTACATATGGTACGATCTCACATATAACAAGAACAATGCGATCATTAAATTTTCAGATGAATTATTTGTAAAACTTGCATGACATGTGATAGACCGCATTCCAAGACTGAAAATATTTTTAAATATAAAAATAGCGAGTTATCTTGTCTATGGAAGCCTGGCACCACGGCACGGAGATACTTTTTATGGATCCATACAATCCGTATCAGCTGTCCGGGATCAGCTTACTGACGGAAACTGATAGAATTCTCATTTAGTAAACCTATTTTCTGGCCAGTTGCAGATAAAGTTACTTAGCATGGTTCCTGGGCAGACAAAGAGGAGGGGAAAAAAGGTTATTAAAACATGAAAGCGTTCACGAATACATCTTCACTTTAAGAGAGAATAAAAACATTTACTGTCGTGCCCCGCTTCGATTTGTCGCCCAACACGGGCTTTATTATGTCCATGTGGCAATTTACGACGGATGGAGAAGCCGTGAAGCCTTCGTAGCAGCATCGAGTAGCGGGACTGTGGATAATTCGGTCTGAAAGAGCGCTGATTAGTCGATGGCTTGCTTTTCAAGAGGACAGCGATTACAGAAGAGATGCAGGACCGAAACAACTCCACCGCAGAGACATCGTATAAAAATGCGTCCAGTTCCACCTAATCAGATTTGAATATCCTGCTTTCAAGCAATAATTGTTTGCGGGAATAGGACGTCATGAGGTCTGCTGTACATATAAAAAAAAATAAAATGTAATTATATGCCCATTAATCATCAGTCAGGCAACGGCTACACCTGCAGTATTAAGTTAAAAACACTTGTGCACTTTGAGATGTGATCTTTTCCATTACTCGATTTAGAATTTGTTAAATGCCGATCTCTCTTCTTACGCAAACTCTTCCTCGCTAAGTAGAATTTATGGTTACCTCTCCTCTTAATCTGTTTGTGCTTCTTGGTAAAGTTTCTGGGTCTGTTGTTTGTCCGTTTGTGTTCTTTTGCCCTAAGTCATTCCATAAAACATAAACAAAATCAAAATGGCGGTAAACACGACAGAAAACTAACATTATTGATATATTTTTTAAAAAATATATCATGGACTATATTAAAAACTGCTGATCAGAAGTAGCTTTTTAGACAAAGGGGTACATAAGTGGTATATATACTTTATTAACTGAACAGATTAATATATATATATATAAACCTATTTAGCGAATTATGTGCTCCATCCCGACTAAACATTTAAAAATTTTTTATTATTCGTGTGTATTTCTATTAAATATAAGACTATTTCGTATTCATACATCCCTCGTTTCCTTCCTTACATTGATTCCTCTGGGAAGTGTATTTAATAGAGTTTATAACGTATGACGAAATAATAGATTTCGAATATAAAAAACAAATACAAAATTTAAATAGATTTTTTTTTTTCAAAAAAACATACTCTGGCTGGACACTTTATTAAGATCTTTACCTAATAATGGATTGAGATGTCTTTTGGGCAGATAAACATTGGCACATCATCGCATAGAATCCACAAAGTGCTCGATGGTTTTGTGAGGATATCACTTATTAATATTTACGCAATGTATGAAACAAGGTAGGCAGATAATTGTGAAGGCTAATGCGTCTTTCAAATCCATTCCACAAATGTCTAGTTGGATTGAGATCAGGGAATTGCGTTTGCCACAGTGTGGATCTGGAGGTTTGAAGCACTGCGTCTTTTAGGTAGTCGTCTCTATCAGGTAACACATAAAGCATCACTGGATGCTGGCGTCAGTCCAATATCTACGGCCATCACACCACCAAAAGACACTTGTTCATGGTGGTAAACTGTGATTGGTAGTTTACGCAAAGGTTTGCTTCTCCTTACTACCGCAGTCCATTCGTTGCAATGTCATTCGCAAGGTACGGCTGAAGATGGACGTAGCATCATTGCCCAGCATTGAATATCTCTTTCAGCTGGTATATTGTTTGAGGACGCTTGAACTTTACTATTCTGTCATACTGCCATTTTCTTTTTTTTTTTGTTGCTCCTTTAACTGTCACTAAGTTATTGCAGCCAAAATTCTCCTCGCAGAAGACATTTTATTTATCTTGTGCCGTTTCTGATCAAATCGAATGGTCAATGTCTTGGAGCAGCCTGCCAACAAAACTGCCTTGGCCATTCCGACACCCGCTAGACGTGTGAATACCATCGTGGCTCTTTCGAGCTCTGTGATGTATTCCCCATACCTGTTAGACTGACTGCAAATATGCTTGTCAAAATCGTGTTTGGCGCTGCCGGGATTATCTGCTACATCAGGTGGTCACGCCTAAAGGTAATGCGACAGAATTCCAGGTGTTAACCTAATAAACAGCCTTACATGGCTATACGGACATCAATGCTCAGTGCTTTCCTACATCAGAAATGGGGGCCATGGAACATAGACGGTCAGTACTATCAATAAAGGTTGATCTAATCGATTGTATCAAGTACCAAAACACCGGAAGATGTGCTAGAGAACGCGTGGGATATCTCAAAACGCGCTTGTCACTCTGCTCTTGCAGGAGAAGCAAACATTGAAGGAGTCGTCTGAAAGCAGGTGTTGCACATAGGATAGAATGCTGCTTTGTTTAGAGTTGTTCAAGTCAACACGAGACACCTGTTTTAATTTCGTGTAGAAGCAGGTTTTTGTATCACTGAAACAGAATGGATACGGATTTGACTACAGTAAATCCTCAATTTACTTTGTCCATGTTTGTGAATGTAAACTAAAGTTTAATGAAATATCAAAATTAATGCTAATGTAAAACATAGGCGAGAAAAGTTAAACTAAAGAAAATTTCTATTAAATAAAACTTTAAAAAAGAATTTTCCCTTTATTAATTTTAGTTCTTTAAAATGATTCAGAAAAATATATTGTATTTTTGGTTATTTCTGGAAATGAGACTTTTCTGGTGATGCATAAAGATCTGAATATATCACTCCAGAAGGAACAATCCTTCCTAGTTTTTACTATAAAAAACTAAAATGGTGGATTGTTTTTTGCCGTCAGTTGCTAGTGCTTATCTCAAAGAGCAACGAGGTACAGAGTCGAGATTCTGGATCCTTATATCAGATCATACGCAGGTGCAAATGGCGATAACTTCATTTTAATGGACAACAACTATCGCCCACAGAAAGCACGGGTATTCGATCAATATCTTCGAGACCAAAACCATCATCCGTATGAAATGGCCTGGACATTTTCTCAAGATACATCCTTTTATGATGGTTGTTGCTTAACATTCGGAAAGCAGTGTAGTATACATGTGAATTCTGAGCTTTATTCCCCCCGTGTTCTTACTGCTTGTCTGAACTTTACCCCCCCTGTGTTCTTAGTGATTATCTGAGCTTTATTCTCCCCGTATTCTTAGTGCTTGTCTGAGCTTTATCCCCCCGTGTTCTTCTTGTTTGAGCTTTATTCTCCCCATATGCTTAGTGCTTGTCGAGCTTTATCCCCCACGTATTCTTAGTGCTCGTCTGAGCTTTATCCACCCCCCGTGTTCTTCTTGTTTGAGCTTTATTCTCCCCATATTCTTAGTGCTTGTCGAGCTTTATTACCAATGTGTTCTTAGTGATTATCTGAGCTTTATTCCCCGTGTTCTTAGTGCTTGTCTGAGCTTTATTCATCCTGTTGTTAGTGATTATCTGAGCTTTATTCCCCCGTTTCCTTAGTGATTGCCTGAGTTGTATTCCCCTGTGTTCTTAAAGATTGTCGGAACTTTATTCCCTATACTGATATTTGTTAAAGAGAAATCGTTTTGAAGATCCGATGTTTTCTTGATGTGTGAGTGACTTTATTGGTTTGGGGTCCAGTCGACTATATGTAACTCAAGTCTATGAGGAAAACCGTGAATAGAATTTCTAAATAAAAGCGACACTCATCACAATATTTAAATGCGTAATCTTAGATAAAACGCGATCAGGGAAATCTACTGTAATTGCTCATTCACCCTTTTTTAGTGTATTTTTTTCTTGTTTATCTGATTAATCGATACGTATTTGGTGGGGTGGTGCAGTCTTAAAGAGAACCCAATCTTGATTTTAAGATGAGAATTCGAGCCAGAACTGACTCTGATACACTACTTAGGCAGCAGCAAACGAATCTAAACTAGTTTGTACAAGTTACGACGAGCGCGCGCGCGCGTTTATCAAATCACCACTTGAAACTGGTTTCAGGTTCCTTATCAACGCAATTACAGCGAAGACTTCGGTCCGACAGAAATTCTATTTACAACGCCCCCCCCCCACCCCAACCATCCACCTCCCTCTCTTCCTCCTCTGCTTCCAGTATACAGTTTGAGTGGTTTTTCCGGGTGAGAGGTAGGAGTCACGAGACCCGGGGTTGGGGGAGACAACCCCGGCCGTGCTGTTTTACGTAGCACTCTCTGTGTACTCTAGGGCTGGCTGGGACAAAACACCGCGCGGGTGTCCGTCAGCGCGGAGAATTCTCCGAGAATGAATTTGAATTTTTCCGAAGCTGATGATGGTAGGAGCACCAAAACCAGATCTTCTCGGCCGGGCCGAAGGGAAGGCAAACGTCCCAGAGCCTAATTCGCTTTTCTTGGAGACGAATCGCACTTCTCAACGGGAAGCTGGACATGGTCAAATAAACCCGACTATAAAGAACAGCGGTGTAAAATGTCTAGAAACTCTTCTGAAATAATCGTACGGTGAATTCCACCTTCTCCCCCTTTTTTCCGTCAAATCTCCCGCAATTAATTTTATTTTGTTTGATTTGTATGTAATCGCGTGATTAGAGGAAAAACTAATTGCTCTGAACAGTATGTTGAAAACAAGTTCCAAGGCAGTCGAGGCTCTGGTTTCCGTCTTCTTTTATTACAGAAGTAGAGATTCGATATCTGTCTCCTTCTTAAAAATCTTCCGGTCTTTGTCTACGGGGGAGTTTCGGCGAGAACGAGCCTGCGCCACGCCACGCCACCCGGGTCTGACGGTGTCGCATGACGTCATTTCCGCTTCCTATGCGATGTTCGCGTTCCGCGCACCTTCACAGCGATAAACGACGCCATCTTTGTAAAAAAAAAAATGCGACAAAACAGAACAATATTTCGTGCCTGGAAGTTGCTGCTGAACCATAGAAAGGAGCTGGGTTCTTGCGCAAATGTAAAGCTTGTAAAAAATCTGGGGGGGGGGAAACTGGTCAGAAGACATTTCAGATCCAGATATTTGGACACGAGAAATCGGTTTGCCAAAGATGATTTGTACAACCACCTGCAGTTTGGTATCCTCTTCATTCCGCTACTAACAGTACTCCACTTTATCTACCGCTTGGAACGCCGCCTGTCGGCTCATCTGTTCAGGAACGGCTCTCTTCGATCGCAAGTGACAAGAACCTTTACAGGAACAACAACAACAAAATGGTGTTGTAATGACGTCACAAGAGATACCGAACGACAGTCGGTTTTAAATATACTGCGTACGACCCGAAACTCTGTCTATATTTTATTTTCGTTATTAAAAAAAAAAGAAAAAAGTTTACAAAATCCTCGCATTCCATCGACGTAAATCGTGTTCGGTCTAGTACACACAAATATATATATATATATATAGAGAGAGAGAGAGCCTAAGATCATGTCTGATTGAAGAAAGCGCGACTGGACACACCAATCAATATTGCTGAATAAATGTGAATTTTTATGACATAAGCCGGACTAATTGGTAGTAAGAATGCCTCGGTATGGCTCCGTAATCGATACTTTAAATGTTGGAGAACAAACAAACAAAAATAAGGAAAAAAAAAGCCTTTAAGATTTAGGATTAGGTCGTGTTTAGGGCGGGTTAGGGTACGATCTCCACATAAAATATTAGAAAACAAATAAAAACTGAAAGGAATTACTCGTGTTTTCGTGTCTTGCTGTCGGCCAATAATTTAATTAACACCGGGAAACTTGATTATCTAAGTAAGAAATCGCACAACACGACCAACGTTCGATCTTCTATTGTTTGTTTTTTTGTTTTAGTGCCATATCAGCAGATTTGGATACTGGCCGAACTGGTTCCCTGAAACTATGTGTTTTTTTTTTCTCTTTTGGTTTGCAAGAAGGGCTGCTAGTGAATGGCTAATAAGGTCCCTATTTCTAGAACGCTGATAAAAAACTAAGAAAATAGCGAATTCAAAGAACATTCATTGAAAGACGACACTTGATTATGAAAGATTAGTCATATTTGCTTTTCTCTGAAGATCCTTTGGTTATCTGTCATTCATGTGACGCGGGTTCATTAATGACTGTAATCAATCATTTGGGTTGTATTCCAAAATCCGTTCTATATTTTCTTCTCGATTCTTTTTGTTTAACATTTGGCAATATGCAAATTGTAAGTCTGCATTTCTGATTAGCAGTGAGCTACTCGTCGCTAGAGGCTTCTGATTTCTACAAGAATAACGAGGAATTCATTATAAATTACGCATTTTTCTGTATTTTGTCTATTCTCTGTGAATAACTCGACATTAGGTCTGGCAGCTAATTAAAGAAGGGAGATTATGTTAAACAGCTGTATATCTTTCTGACCTTCAGTCATAGATTCGATAGATTTCTACCCATCTTCATTTCTCTCAAATTCTTCATGAATATCACTATTCTGGTCTGTGCTCTATCTATAGCAGTGCCTTTTTTTTTTACTGTAGACTTAAATAATACGTGGGTCGAACCTTTTGTCACTTTGAATGTTTCTAAAGAAAGTAGAATATTCTGATAAGATATTTCATACTGATTATATAAAATAATTGACTTTCGTTTGTTTTGTTTATTCAATTATCTATATTCTGTACTACACTTCGTTTTATTATTGGTTCACTGATTTATATACAAATGGAGTTGTAATCAATTCTGTGACTAGGCAGTAATCAGCTCATAAACACGAAATAAAGTTTGATGGTTCGCAAGTAACTTTGAAAATATTTAGACATTTTTTCTTTCATACATTTATTGTATTTATATGCACTTTTATTTATCTTGTTGGGCTTGTTTATTTTTTTTTAAATAAAGGTTTTTTTTAACTTGGCTCTACTAGCTTTTCTTTTTTGTTTAACTTGAAATTTGTTTGGTGGGCGTCAAATCTACTTGTCGCCACTTTACTTCGTATTTGAAATCAGTCTGGAGCTCAATAACATCAATTTTATCCGATATAGAAAAGTATGAAAACCAAAAGTTTACTGAAAAGAAATCAGCTTTTGGTTATGAAATAGTGAACATTAGAGCGGGAAGAAGGGTCTAGCTTACAAACCAGTCATTTGTGTATTAATCTCAGTAAATTTCTCTCTCTCTCTGAACTGAAATCATCTCTGTCTGTATGTCGATATCATCTCTCTCTCTGTACTGACGTCATCTCTGTCTGTGTATTAACGTTATCACTCTCTGTGTGTCGACATCATCTCTCTCTATCTTTGTGTGCTGATGTCATCTATGTCTGTGTAATAATGTCATCTCTCTCAGTGTGTGTCGACATCATCTCTCTCTCTGTACTGACGTCATCTCTTCTGTGTGTCGACATCATCTCTCTCTGTACTGACGTCATCACTCTCTGTGCGTCGACATTATGTCTCTCTCTGTCTCTCTCTCTTTGTGTACTGACGTCATCACTCTCTGTGTGTCGACATTATGTCTCTCTCTGTCTCTCTCTCTTTGTGTACTGACGTCATCTCTTTCTGTGTGTCGACATTATGTCTCTCTCTGTCTCTCTCTCTCTCTCTCTCTTTGTGTACTGACGTCATCTCTCTCTGTGTAATAATGTCTTCTCTCTGTGTGTCTCGACATCATCTCTCTCTCTCTCTCTCTCTCTCTCTCTCTCTCTCTCTCTCTCTCTCTCTCTCTCGCTCTCTCTCAAAAAAACACTACTAATTTTTGTCTTATATAATTAATACGAAGATTAAAGTACAAAATCATAAATGTGTAAAATTACACGATTTTACTCAAAATATCGCCCATTTTTATGTGCATTCGCACTTTGGGCTTAGCAGATGATTGAGTCCAGTAAGAGATTCACGACGGTATGAACGGTACTAACACTAATGCCTCCTCGAAGGCGGTGCATAGCAGCGGTTGAGAACGTGGAAAGGGGTAAGTTTTCTGTTGCACAGTGTTCATGGTCGTTGAATGTTTAGAAGGGACGTGAAGGAGGCTACAACCAAAACATTGGATAAACAGATGCTTTTAGTGGAAAGTCCTTGCTTGACTGCAGGCCTGTGGAAGATAGTGCCATCTTGAAAGCCCCTTTTCCACCAACACTCTACTTTAGAGAGAAAAGGCTTTAGGTCTCACGTGTGTAGGGGGACAACCTGCGGTGTAGAGACAGAATTGGCGAAAATCTCAGGAAGAATGCGCATGAAGTCTGCAGAATTCACGTGACTTGATGGCTAAAATCTACAGTGCGGTGGTTTCAGTTGTCCGCACATCAAATGGGATTTCCTTCCACCCAGCGTCTGTTTGCGCTGGCGGTTAATGCAATTTCGGTCGATTCCCGACTGATGCATTAACCTGTCAAAACAAGCCGGTTTATCTGACGATCTGCCGGCTGCTGGGTTCGTGGTGCTGCGGTGTCGCTCTCTGGCCACCGCTGGGCTGACGAGTTATCCATGCCAACATAGCGGCGCTTACCACTGCGACTGGTTCGCGCGTGTCCGGGTTCAGGGGTACCCGCTGAAAAACCCGAAACTCGCTTCCTTTCTCGGCCCCTTGGGTTTTCTGAGGGCGGGGGTGGTTGGTGGGGGGTTAATTACACTGCCCTGCTAAATAGAGTTGAATAAGCGAGCCGAAAAAAAGAAAACGAACATTAAGAAAAAAAAGATGAAAAGGAAATACGAGATTTCTGCACCGATTCTAAGCGATGGGAACGGACAGCAGACATTTGTTTAAATCGGTTTTATTCCATTAATGCGAAGTAAGGAACACCTCATTAAAATATCGGTGAGGTCGGCCGAGTCCTCTGCTCGCCTGCTGCTGGTGTCGAGGCTAAATCAGAGCGCGGGAATTCCTTTCTTAGTGCACGCCTCCAATCGCTGATACAAAAAGGGCCATTTCGTCATAAAATCCCCGATGAAGAAAAAAGGAAACAAGGGGCGAAGTTGAACACGTGTTTGCCAATCAGTGTAAAATTTTCTTTTGCTTTCATATTCAAAAAAGTCAGCCTAATGAATTCGTTCGTCGGTCTTTGACAAGGTCAGCTCCATCCTAGACGTTATCTACAGCTTCAAGGCCAGCTCCCTCCATCTTAGACGTAATCTACAGCTTCAAGGCCAGCTCCATCCTAGACGTTATCTACAGCTTCAAGGCCAGCTCCCTCCATCTTAGACGTTATCTACAGCTTCAAGGCCAGCTCCATCCTAGACGTTATCTACAGCTTCAAGGCCAGCTCCATCTTAGACGTTATCTACAGCTTCAAGGCCAGCTCCATCCTAGACCTTATCTACAGCTTCAAGGCCAGCTCCATCCTAGACGTTATCTACAGCTTCAAGGCCAGCTCCATCCTAGACGTTATCTACAGCTTCAAGGCCATCTCCATCCTAGACGTTATCTACAGCTTCAAGGCCAGCTCCCTCCATCTTAGACGTTATCTACAGCTTCAAGGCCAGCTCCATCCTAGACGTTATCTACAGCTTCAATGTCAGCTCTATCTTAGACGTTACCTACAGCTTCAATGTCAGCTCTATCTTAGACGTTATCTACAGCTTCAAGGCCAGCTCCATCTTAGACGTTATCTACAGCTTCAAGGCCAGCTCCATCCTAGACGTTATCTACAGCTTCAATGTCAGCTCTATCTTAGACGTTATCTACAGCTTCAATGTCAGCTCTATCTTAGACGTTATCTACAGCTTCAATGTCAGCTCTATCTTAGACGTTATCTACAGCTTCAGGGCCAGCTCCATCCTAGCCGTTATCTACAGCTAAAAGGCCAGCTCCATCTTAGACGTTATCTACAGCTTCAAGGCCAGCTCCATCTTAGACGTTATCTACAGCTTCAAGGCCAGCTCCATCCTAGACGTTATCTATAGCTTTGTCAACTCCATCTTAGACGTTATCTACAGCTTCAATGTCAGCTCCATCTTAGACGTTATCTACAGCTTCCATGTCAGCTCCATCTTAGACGTTATCTACAGCTTCAATGCCAGCTCCATCCTAGACGTTATCTACAGCTTCAAATGCACCATATGAACTAAAATTTTTTAAATTGTTGTCTTTAGGTTTTTTTTTTCTGTTGAAAATGGGGAGGAAATATGTAGACAGATTTTACAGCATATAAAGAAGCAGGCAGAGCAATTGTAAAAAAAATATGAATGTCTGTTTTAATTTTTATGTGGCCGTTTTATTTCTATTTAAGCTGCTGTTGGTTTAATTACAGTTTATATCTTGTTCCGCTTAAAACAGTCTGGGGCCTACGTAGAAATCAGAGCCTTAATTTAATCGTAATAGCGGACAAAATCAAAGATCTTTAGAGAGAGACTATCATGAACGAACTTTAATGGAATCTCAGAAAAATATAGCTTGGATTTTAACTAATAGTCGTCAGAGTCTGTTCACTCACAATTACAAAAATCAAAGACTCTCAGACTGTCGGTAAATATCGAATACACTCGGTCTACTATTACCGTTTTCTTAGCTTAAATGTTACAGAAAACAGCCAATAAAAGACTTGAAGTGATTTTTACGCATTTGTTTATATATTTGCTTGTTGGTTTTCTTTCTCCGTGCATAACGCGCATCTACATATAATACGAAAATAAGAAACGGAATATGCGTTCCGGAGAGATTTTCCTAAATTCGGTTCAGAGGCACCAAAGTTACGCAGAACATCTCTCCTCGAAAATATTGACGTTATACGCAGAAAAGGTCGAAATATACTGGATCACGATGAAGCACAGGAAAAGAGTTATTTACCCGAAAGTGGATCATCAACCAGGAATCTGACTGACTCTATGTGGAAACTGTGATCGAGATCCTGCGCCGCAGAGAAACGAATCAAACCAATAGAAAATTTGTTCTGTAACATCATTTCCTGTCTCCCAATAATTAAAGCTACCGAAAGAAAAAGTTAAGAAATATTTTTTTTTTAAAAGAATATCATAGATTTCCTGTTCGCACATTAACAAAGTCTTGAAAGACTTGACAAGGAATGTCCTGACCATAGAGGTAGGAAACTGAAAGCGGATGTCCGGATCTTCTAAAAAAATGACCAGAATAGAGGACAAAATCTTGATCAGGTAGATAATAAAATACGTAAATAAATATATTGTTCCTCTCTATTATCTAACGCAAACACATCCTGGGCATCTTCGTCAGCTGTCAGATTTCAACAATTTTGTGAAAGTATCTTCTGGAAGAGAAGGGCCAAGTGCATTTAATAAAAATAATGGCGGGGAAATTTAATGTAACAGCTATAAAAGGAGATAGAATAAACTAATTGAACATTAACTCGTGAAAAAAAGATTAAGCTGACTTCTTTTAGTTTCTATACCTGCAATAAATCTGTAATACACTGTATTCACAAATTGCTGTAAACACCGCTTGATGACTAAAAGTAAATTCAGTTTTAACTTAAAAGCTGTCAGTTTTTGATTTTACTCATAAAAATTATTTTAGACATTTATTGATGTGTTTTCAACCAAAATTGTAATTCCTTCTTAAATTTATTTTTAAATCTTCTTACGGAAGTGTTCAGAGACAAATTGTGACACCCGTTCTGCTTTTTCATATATTAAAATTTATTCCGCTTTAATCACATTCTTGAAAAAAGACAAGAGTGCTTGGCACGTGCTGAAGCAATCGCTAAAATACTCAAATAATCAAAACCAGACATTTTGTGTGAAAATCCAAAGACATGAACATGAAATGATGGACAGGTACACCGTTAATTACCGTATCCTTTAGAAATTCATCGAAATTGGTAATAAACTTAAATATTAATAATAAAAACTAAAAAATATATTAATAGTATACTTTTTAACATTTTTATATAACTCCATGGAATTCTACGTGTATATTTAGTAATTAACTATATCAGAATCCCTTCTCTTTTATTCGAAAAACAAAAATGCCTTCGATTCTTACCTTTGACAAATTAAAGTTTTTGTAGACCAATTCTTGAGCCGGTTGTTTATCTTGATTGGACACCGTGCCAACAATAGAGGAACCAGTTCCACTACTACGTAATCAACTTGAACATGGTACGAGGGCTAGTGACATGGAAGATGCTTGACTCTGTTTCATTTCGGGCAACGACAGAAACCAGTGAAGAACATCACGGGTTAAGGAAGTGGCAAGTGTTTATCCGAGTTCATCTTCTTTAATCAAGGATGGTAAAACTAAAACACGAATTCTGACCTTAAACGTAGGAATGCCGCAAAGGGAATTTGTGTGTGTGTGTGTGTTTTAAATAATTCCGTGTTACCCGGATGTTACGGTAAACCAAAACAAAATTGTTTACCACTTCTTAGTCATATCCTGCCATACCTTGCGGTTTCAGCAAAGTCTGCATTGGACTTTAAAGGAACCACCTCGTACCTTTTATGCCAGTCTGCTCTTCTCTCTCTCTCTCCTCTCTCTCTCTCTTCTCTCTCTCTCTCTCTCTCTCGTACTGATGTCGTCATCTCTCTCGTACTGACGTCATCTCTCTCGTACTGACGTCATCTCTCTCTCTCTCTCGTACTGACGTCATCTCTCTCTCTCTCTCTCTCTCTCTCTCTCTCTCTCTCTCTCTCTCTCTCTCTCTCTCTCTCTCTTCTCTCTCTCTCTCTCGAAGTAACCCGACTTTTAGATTACAGCCACTTATGGCCAAGGCGATCAAACGTACTGCTTCACCATAAAAAAAAAAACAACAAAAAAAATGTAACAAAACCTATCTTCAGATCAGGCTCGCACACCGAGACACTGTACCCATGGCCACCACTCCTGAACACTTCTAATTAAATCACTCCCACCTCCCCCCCCCCCCGGTCGGGATATACACGGTCTTTTTTTGTGAAATCGCGTCAGATTTCGAAACATCAGATTTTAAAATTTTAACTGTTTTTTTTACCATCAGGCATGCGAAAAGCCAAAGCTAGTTAACATTAGCATACAAGTTCGGCGGGTTAGTTCGACTTTATCGAGTAAAATTTTAAAATTCTAGGCTGATGCGAAACGTTTCGGTATAGCTCTACTGTGGCGCCTCAAACCGATAACGATATCCAGCTAATCCACTCAGTTTAATCCAGTGTTTATAATGAGCAAGAAAACACGAACTTAAACCATTCATCTGTCCATAACACTTACAAATATCTTTGGCAAACTTTGAAGTCGATTATTCTCTAGTATTTAGTAAAGCCATACCAACCTGACATTTGGTAAGATTTATTTACGTCAGCTAACTTTACCTAATTAATAACATTATTTTGTTCACTGTGGTGCTGGTATCATTCTTACTCTCATCAAGTGGGTGTGCACTGTGTCCGCTAATTTTCTTGTGATACTCGCAAGACAATAAAGCGTCTCACGTGTCCATCGAGACTTAACCACAGACAAAAATTTCTGTTATTTTTTTTAAAGCTAACAGGAACAAAAGACAAATTGATGATGGTCTCAAATAAAGATAATGAGTTCACTAGAGACCGGCTGTCTAAACCATGCATCAATTATCCTGTAGTTTCGATGAATAAACTCAGTTCAGGTAGACAAACAGGTCAGCATCGAGTTACCCGTGTCTCTGTCAGACAAAGACGGCGAGGAGAGCTTCATTTCCGTAACGCACCGCTGCTAATCGGGGTTAGATTCTTCAGCTTACTCCAAACTAGCAATAAATGCTTGGGTTCGGTCTTGACAATTCTAAAGTATATTTACCAACGGTATTTATTCTCCGAGTTTCAGTAAATTGAGAGCGGTTTGAAATGAAACTGAATTCGTTATCGAACACTAGAAGCTGGAAGCGAAAGAGTTCTCTGCCCCTTGTGAAGCATGCTTTTGCTGACATTTTTATGAACGAGTTGGATTTTAAAAAAAAAAAAAGAAAAGCAAATGTAAATAAATTAGCGAGAGGATGCAACTTTGGCGGATGCCTGGCTGTTCAAACAAAACCTTGTAGTTTTGTTGTTGTTTATACACACAAAAATACTATTCTTTGCAAAGTCCAAACCTTGCTAAATATTTGTGCTTGACTTTCGCGAATTTATTGCAGCTTCATGGATATTGCGCATAGGGAGAAGACAAATTACGAAGGCAGATTATAAGGAGATACCGGGAAAATAAACTCGTTCTGTGAAGACGTTTCATAGAGGGGACGCCATGAAGATCGATACGGCAAAATAGGGAAAACGTTATGAAGAAGTGAATCACAAGGAGGCATATTATTTAGAAAAAGATAACACGATGGGGAGTTTCGTAGTAAAAGAGTTGGGTCATGTGGTGGTGGGGGACACATCGTCGGAATTTTATAAAAAGAAATAGAAATAAAGAAGAAAAAAACAACCAACACACACACATATATATTGAATCAGCTGTATATTGTGACAAACCGGGTTCTGAAACTGTTCAAGTGCCATTAAGGTGTCGCTCGACGTTTTCATCTATGACGTTTACAGAGATTCGTAACCTCAGGTGCAGAATGCTAATTATGCACTGTTTATTGCTGCATGGAAGTTACTACACAACTAACATTCCACCAGATTTTGATGTTTGGCTTAAATATGAATATTACCCCCCCAAGAGAGCTTCACATACCCTGTGTACTCTGGTTGAATAAATTCTGATGCGCTAGAGCTGTGGAAGGGCAACGCAGTTAACAATTGGTCACCTTGAGTTCGAATCGCGGTCTGGACCGAATCCTTTTACCGTACTTCACCGGCAGGTGGTTCCTTTTCGATCTTCTTCACCAGCTGGCCGTGTGTGTGTGGGAGGGATTCTTTGGAAACGGTCCCAGCTTAGTATAAGAAACTAAAATCAGGTAAAAATGTTCTAGGTCTGGTGTTGTATGTGCCGACGACGCACACGGGCGAGATGGAAAGCTAGAATGGAAGTGGTCTGCAATTTTTCCCTACTCTCTGACCCCGAAACAAGGGACGCAACATCAGGTCTGGGGGAAGGGGTGCAGCCCGGAAAAGTGTTCAGCGTTAATCAGAGGACTCTGTTCTAGCCTCAAATGGGGTTGAGTCTTTTAGAGTTACTATGATCCGCGGACAGATAGGTACAGAAGAGAATGCTAAAAAAAACAGAAGTGTTGTCAAAAGGGAAACTGCTATGGTACAATTATATTTTTTTTAATCGGAATAACGATCCAAAGAACACCTCAGACATTACGAAGGAGTTTTTACAAAGGAAAGAAAAAAAAAGGCTGAATGCGGAGGCCATTGTCGCCAGATATAAACTTAATTAAATGGCTGTAAGAATACGTGAAGCAAAGAGTAATCCAGATCCAGGTAAAACCTAGATCGATATATATATATATATACCCTAAATCCGAACCGGATTTTCTTTATATTTATTTTTGGAATGGTCAGATCCTCCTGCGAATAGTAATTCCTCGGATGTTCTAGTTCCCTTTCATAAATCATTAGTAAGACATCTTCTTTTGGAGTGTGCGGCTCAAACGTGGAATGCTCATCACAGAAAGGATATAGATAGCTCAGGGGGGGGTCTGCTAAGATGATCCGAGGTATCCACGAGCTCTTTTACGAAGAAAGATCAAGGAAACATCGACTGCCTGATCTGACATACAGACGTCTTCTGAGAGTCACAACAGAAGTATTTAAGTTTTTTTTTTTTTTTTTCTGGTGGATCTGTTGTTGTTGTTGTTTTTTTTTGTCTTTGATGTTAGTAGCATGAAAACATTAAAAGGAATTTGAAAAATTCAAGTGCCCGCTACCAGACGTGTGGAGTTAAAGTTTTAATAACCGTGTAGTATCCGGCCGGAAGCTTTGCCGAGCCGGTGTAGCTGCGCGTTGGAAATGAAAATAGAACCTGCTACGCAATAAGAAGAAACCGGTTTCAGACCAAGGAACTACGACCACCGGGTGACGGTTTTATCGCCCGGGCGGAGACAGACTACCCGGGTGGACGGAAGCTGACGACCGGTCGTTGTCGGGGCGAACCGCGAACCGTCATATCGGCGAAAGGCGGAGAAGTCTGGGCGACCCCCTTGGTAAGAAACGGCTGGCGCGAGCGCGGGCGCGGGGCAGATTCGTTTGAGGGCGACCAGACAAGAGTTCGATCGGAAGAGATCTCCATCCAACTCCCGTTCGCCCGACGGGCGAGGATCGTACCCGTTAAAAAGAGAAAAAAAGCGCCACCTGAACAGCGGATCTGCAAACGTGGGATGTGACTTCTATAGTTCCCAGTCTGCCGAGATTGTCTTTTCCTGCTTCGCTGACGGACAAGTTCAAATAAAGGAAAAGTTCCCATTTTTTTTTGTTGTTGTTGTTGTTGTTGCGTTGCTCAGGTAAGTAATCCATTTCGTGATAATGCGGAAACGTTTAGCCTGATCAAGCAAAACGGAACACACACACACACACAAATAGAATTAAGGAAATTTTAATTTTAAATGGTGGAAATACTATAAAAATTTAAAGCGAAAGTATTTGGTAACAAGTTATCGTTATGTCTAAACTAATACCTGTTTGTTTTTTTAAGATGTATCGTATTCATCTCAAATTTTTATACGTTTTCCCAAAGTTCGTAGTGTGTTGGAAGGGAGTTTTAAAAAAAAAAGCAAATGGGATCGTGCCTTATGGACGCTGATATTTCCAGTGTTTCTTTCACTTTTTTTATATTATAACCCACCATCAGAAAATTCTGAGTTTATTAACCCTTAGGCGCCTAATAACAAAATTAGTCCGCTAAACCAGACATCTTCTTTCCGCTGTAGGCAGTTCGTTGTCGATACCAAGGATCCGTACCTTTAAATATTAATACAATTTAAAAAAAAAAAAATTTTTTTACAAAACTAACTTTTTTGCCCATACTAATAATTTGAGCAAAAGCGTAAAGTTAATTAATCGCGGATTACTTTAAATATCGTACCCCGTTCTCAGCGCATTAACGTCTAATTCAGTTTTTTTTCCGTTGTCTCCAAACAAATTCTTAAGAAAATCCCATTAGGGAGGAAAGTGCACCCACGGAAGGCAATCGGGGCTGTAACTTTGTAATAAGATCCCTAAATGTGATTTCTAAAATATCTGACAGATATTCAGAAGAATGCATTTGTTGATTAGCAGATTAACTGGGACTGCGTAAACAATTAAAACTCTTAACGGTTTGGCATTTTCTTAAAACTACTTTGAGAATATTTAATTGCAATTGTAAGATTCTTGACGAAAAGCAGCTGGCTTTTATGGTATATCGCAAATATTCTTGCTTCTTTGCGAGCTCTGTAAAAAATAAAATAACAATAATAAATCAGTTTTACGTACGTACCCAATTTCTTTAAATAAAAAAAAAGAAATATTTCCACGTTAAAGGACGTATTCTTGAAAGATTTTAAACCAAAGCAACTTTATCAGAGTCGACAAAAATACTTTAAATTATGCAACAGCAGCAACAACAAAAAATAAATAAAAACTTTACCGAAAATCAACTAAAAATGTACTTTTTAATAAAGTAAGCACCAGGGTAATAGTCAATAATTTGGTCTCCGAAGAATCGCCTATAAAAGTACAGAGAGTTTTGAGGATTCAAAAGGCGAAGACCTCTCATGCTCATTTCAGGCTAAAAACACGCACACACCATCGCCATGGAAAATAATCTTAATTTACGACACTCGCAGAATAGATTCTGGATCCACGGTGGGCGGCCGGGTTCTGCATTGTCTCTCTTGCGTCAGGGATAAAATCGCGTGGCAGTAATTCCTCCCTTTTTTAACAAAAGTTAATCGGAACCAATCTTCTTTAAAACACAATAAAATATTTTTTTTTTTTCCTTCTTTAAGCGTTTAATTAACCGAACGCCAAATTCTCGCCCCCCCACCTTTTTGTCTCTTTTTTTTTTTTGGCTGATTTAGAATTAACTCATCGTTTCCTGACTGGTTTCGCTCGGTACTTCCAGGTTGACGCGGGGTCTGTGAGCGGGCGCCAGAACCGATGCCATCAAGGTATCCAATAAAAAGTCTTTAATCCAGCTGCGTTTCTGGTGGTAAACTGCCAGCGTTAGATGTTAGATTTCTCTGTGAAACCCTGGTGGGGTGAGGAGGGGCGTGTTAGAATTCTAAACGAAAATCTAATATGAAACTCCCTGAAACTGACTTTTAGCATCTTCACGGCCGAGTCCTTATATATACAGGGTGATCCAAAAGTAATAGCGCGCTGAGAGAAATGCTCACACTCACACACCCCGTACGTTGCGGATTTTAAATGTTCGCTTGTTTGCTCTCGCTATTGGCTCCTGGTACAGCAATCGGGAAGCGAGTTGGGTTCGAAACGGCGTCGTCTCGAAGGTTACGACCGATAGCGAGGCTGACATATATATATATATATTTTTAATATTAGCCGCGATTTAAAATCGCATAATTATGTTCTGCTATTTGAAAACAGTTCACTAAAATCACATCCCGGACTCCATTTTATTTGAAGGTAGACAAGTTATTCTGGCGATAGCATTTGACGTTAAATGGAAATATTGATTTACGCTGTCTGGCGAATTGACATTTATATTTTTAAATAGGAATCTCATTCGTGGTGACTCGCTCTGCTCTCTCTTTCTCTCTCTCTCTCCCTTGTGTACTGACGTCATCTCTGTCTGTGTAATAACGTCATCACTCTCTATGGGCCGACATCATCTCCTCTCTCTCTCTCTCTCTCTCGCTCTCTCTCTCTCTCTCTCTCCTCTCTCCTCTCTTTGTGTACTGACGTCATCTCTGTCTATAATAACGTCATCACTCTCTGTGGGCCGACATCATCATCTCTCTCTCTCTCTCTCCTCTCTCTTTGTGTACTGACGTCATCTTTGTCTTTGTAATAACGTCATCTTTCTCTGTGGGCCGACATCATCTCTCTCTCTCTCTCTTTGTGTACTGACGTCATCTTTGTCTGTGTAATAACGTCATCTTTCTCTGTGGGCCGACATCATCTCTCTCTCTCTCTCTTTGTGTACTGATGTCATCTCTGTCTATAATAACGTCATCACTCTCTGTGGGCCGACATCATCTCACTCTCTCTCTCTTTTTGTGTACTGACGTCATCTCTGTCTGTGTAATAACGTCATCACTCTCTGTGGGCCGACATCATCTCTCTCTCTCTCTCTTTTTGTGTACTGACGTCATCTCTGTCTGTGTAATAACGTCATCTTTCTCTGTGGGCCGACATCATCTCTCTCTCTCTCTCTCTCTTTGTGTACTGACGTCATCTCTGTCTGTGTAATAACGTCATCACTCTCTGTGGGGCGACATCATCTCTCTCTCTCTCTCTCTTTTTGTGTACTGACGTCATCTCTGTCTGTGTAATAACGTCATCACTCTCTGTGGGCCGACATCATCTCTCTCTCTCCTCTCTCTCTCTCTCTCTCTCTCTCTCTCTCTCTCCCCCCCCCCCCACCCTTCCGGACACTGAAAAGTTTTAGGTTCATTACTGTTTACCGGTTTTCATGAGTGATCAGAAACAGGAAACAAAACAGATCGCTGAAAGAGAACTGATGTAGTAGCCCCACCCCAACTCTTTTTTTTTTAAAGAAAAAGCCTGACCTTTTGCACAACTAGCACCCTCCTCCTGCTGCTACTCGCCGGCCGTAGCCAAAAACTCCGCATTTCTTTATCGTGTCACCCGCCACCGTCGTCAGGGAAGTTGCTGGTCCCTAGCAACGCCTCCCAGGAGAAAGGAACTCTCACTCTTGGCACTTGTCATCTCGTGGGTTTCCTCTACTTAGGACATCGCGTGTAAGTCGAACGCGGTCAGTTCTACGTGATCCCTATCGCCGGTTTTGCTTGGGGAGGGGAAGGGTTAGGGCTTCTTTTCTTTTAATCAGTAATCCATGAAGATGGTTTTTGTTGTCTTTATCAGTTTGGAAAAATTAACTTAAAATACGGAAAGTGCGGGGTTTCGACGCGCAATAGCTGTTTTACTATAAAGTCATACACTTAAACTATTCGATTGATGCAGCAGGGAAACCGTAACTTCCACACAGCCACCATCTTCGGCGACCCGCCGTCCTGTCCCCTGACTATCCATCGAGCACATCCCCCATCAGTTGGGTGTGTGTGTGTGTGTGTGTGTGTGTGTGTGTGTGTGTGTGGTGTGTGTGTGTGGTGTGTGACGTCAATGATAAATCCTTGGATGAAGTAATCTCGCTTTCACCATTTTACTGACCGCTGTAAAGGGAGACGAAGAGATTCCCGTGAACTCGGCAGCCGTGGTCTCTTACTGATGTGCGCTCCACCGGGAGCGCTACCCCATCATTAACTAAACCGGTTTCCTTCTTCGGCTAAATCTCAATGGAGGTTGTCGGGCGGTGGATTCTCGCTGAACTCTCGACTGACCGGCGGTGGATTCTCGCTGAAGTCTCGTCTGAACGGCGGTCGATTCTCGCTGAACTCTCGTCTCAACGGCGGTGGATTCTCGCTGAAGTCTCGTCTGACCGGCGGTCGATTCTCGCTGAACTCTCGTCTGACCGGCGGTGGATTCTCGCTGAAGTCTCGTCTGACCGGCGGTCGATTCTCGCTGAACTCTCGTCTGACCGGCGGTGGATTCTCGCTGAACTCTCGTCTGACCGGCGGTGGATTCTCGCTGAACTCTCGTCTGACCGGCGGTCGATTCTCGCTGAACTCTCGTCTCACCGGCGGTGACCGACTGAACGCCGTTTTTGTTTCACGATGACATGATCAACAGAACGAAATATTAATGCGCCCCCTTCCTCCTCCTCCTCCACCCTTCGGCCTATTTACACGTAATTCCGGACTCTGTTAAGTTTTTCAGACGATCTCCTCACCAATTCTGAAAAAAAATTAATTTTTTTTTTCTTTAAGTTTAATTAAAGTTTATCTAAATCAGGGACGCGGCTGTCGCACATGTTTGAGAAAGCAGCCGCCGCCCCGCGTCTTCCAAGACTCCGGGCTAACCAGAGTACTGGGGCCACATTCTGTTTGTTTGTTTTTCTAATTATCGCTTCGCGGTTATCTCCTCTTGTGGATTCCTAACACGACGTTTGTCCCCTATAACTCCACCCCAGATAAAAGATTTTCAAAAAAGGGGTGGGGGCGTCGCGTCTGTTATTTTTTTTTATTATCATACTTCGCTTTTCTCGATATTACAGGTTCCTGAGGCCAGCCCGACCGGCCGAGACGGGTATTGTATATTTGTCGGGCGTGAAAGAGAACTAAGGGGGGGGGAGACTCTCCCATCCCTGCTTCTTGGGGCGATGGCTACGATAGCGGCGTTCACCGACAAAATAAACAGAAGTAACCAAACTTTTCAAAACACTCCGGTCGACATAGTCAGGGTGGGGAAGGCCAAGCGTCCGTCGGCCATTTTTACTTTTACCACAGAAATGAGATTGAGCAGTAAATACATATATATATTTTTCTACCCGCCTTTCTTAAAATTAAGTAATTTAATTTACCCACTGATGGGTTCGTTCCCATGACAAAGAAAAAAGGAAAACAACATTTTATTTGCTTGTTTGTATCACCAAGCTCAGCTAAGAGAAATTATGTTCAGTTAATCTTTGAATCAGGTTTTCCACATGTTTGGACTTTTTTAAAGCTATTTCACGGTAAATAAAAACTTTAAGAACTGAAACTCTCTCCATCTCACTCTCTTCTCTCTTCCATCATCATCATCATCATCTCTCTCTCTCTCTCTCTCTCTCTCTCTCAATGATCATCATCATCTCTCTCTCTGTCTCTCCATCATCATCATCATCATCTCTCTCTCTCTCTCTCTCTCTCTCTCTCACGCGAATCTGAGCTCCTGCAACCTAAAAAAGAAGACAGATACCGGAAACGGAAACGTCGCCATATTAATATTTATATCGACCTGGAATCGAACGGGCGCCATCCGCTCAGGCGCCCTCAAACATTCCGGAGGAGGAGAAGAAGACGCCACGCCAGGCGCGCAGAAAGAATGTTGGTTCACCTCCCGCGAAGAAAGTCGTTCTTTTACTTGAGAGAAACAAAGGGCGTACATCGCAAACGGTGTATCGATTCCTTGGAGCGCTGTCCCCGACTCTATTCGCTATGGGAGCGAATGGGTCGGTGCACGTTCAGGCTGGATAAATAGAGAGTCTTGGCGTGGGGAATCTTTCCTTGTCCCCGACTGACGTAGTTTCACCCAACGTGTTCGCAACAACACACTAAAAGTCGAGATGCAGTTTAACGTGATCTTTTTCTTCTTCTTTTTATCCGATGAATAAATCCTAGAATTCTTTTATGTAGAACCGTCATTGCAGCTGCTATTATACATAATTACATCCCTGTTCTAATTTGGCGGCAGACGGGTTCTGCCCTTAATGTTTTGTAAATATCTCAATTACGACATTAAACTAGACAAGAAGAAAACGTTTACGGCAGTGAGGTTGTGGCCTTACGTCAAGCAGCCGCAAGAACTACTGTGTGTCGGTTTTCCTACGGTGTTGTCGTCCAGGTAAAAACACCGAAGACAAAGAAACTGGGGCGACGATCTCGACAGGTAACCAAGCTCTGTCCTAACGTAGAGCACTAGGCAGACCGTTTAAGCAGTCCCAAATATCCCAGGTTGATGGCTATTCCATACTTTTTCGGAAAATTTCCAAAACCGATCAGTTTGAAATTATTGTGTTTAGCATCATCTGACAGCAAACTCTGCGTGTGCTACCGTAAGCAGACATTAGACGAAATTCTAATTCACCGAGGCGTCACTCATTTCCAAAAACTTCCTTTTCGATCGCGTGGTGCACAACATTGTTGATTGGTAAGGATTTAAAAAAAATTCCGTAAATAAGCAGCGGGAGAGAGAGAGAGAAGAGAGAGAGAGGAGAGATGATGATGATGATGATGATGATGATGATGATGATGATGATGATGTCAGTACAGAGAGAGAGAGAGAGAGAGAGAGAGAGAGAGCGGAGAGAGAGAAGGAGAGAGAGAGGAGAGAGGAGCGATGAGAGAAGAGAGCGAGAGAGCGAGAGAGAGATGACGTCAGTTACGAGCGAGAGAGAGAGAGGATCGGAAATTTATCCTTCGACAGTTTATGCAGGATACACTACCTGCTAAAGAAAGGTGATACGCACCGTGTTTACTAGAGACGGCAATACCAAGGAAAAGCTTGACTCGGGCATCCAAAATTTCTGTCAGTGTTGTAATAAAAGACTATCTGTTTACAATGAATCTCAAGAGACTCTAGAAGAGCAAACTGCGAAGCAATAGTTCGATGCTGTAAGGACACATCTGGTTGATGGTAGCCATTGACAAAGATGCATTGCCGACGGATCTTGGAAGTACAGTCGTGTTTAAAATATCCATCTGCCTTGTTCGTATTTCATTCATGTCCACTTTTATACGTACCCACGAGTTTCTGACTGATTCCCTTGACTCCTGTCTTCGTTCTGACGAACGATTCAGCAGTTTCATTTTAAATACAGCGAACCGACTCCAAATTTCTGCAGCAGAAGCAGCTAATTTCGCCATAAAAGTAAACTAAATTAAATAAGAAAAAGTTTAGAATCTGGCGGCTATTAAGTTAAGTCCAAACTTTTTACGAAATGGATCGTCGAAATTTGATATAATGTTCGTTTTGGCTGTATTTTAAAAGCGTTCCTGGTTGTTGTTAACCACAACACATTGTTATAAAAGACTCATCCTGAAACAAAGAGACAAAAACGTTCGTTTGTTGACTTCAGTTAAGACAATCAAGACTGGTGTGACGTCGTCGCCTTACTAATAACGTACGCTCAAGATTTATAAACATGTATCGTGAAAAGTAGTTTATACCTAATGTCAAGAAATCGATAGAATACGGGACCCAGGTATATATCTAATTCCAGGTATATATATATACCTTGTGAAATATCCAACTCCAGGTATATATATATATAACCATTTAACGAGCTGGTGTCATGGAAACTATCTTTACTCACAGACCGGCGATCAATAGGAAAAAATGTCTGCTACCTTTAATATACCTGGAATTGCCTTTCCTTCAAGTCAATTCCAGGTATATTAAAGGTCTTATGGAAAGATGGAGGGTACTGATTCTTTATCGCAGAGTCCGCTATACTCGGGCCTATGTCCAGTCCTGGCTCGTTTAATGTTCAAGTGTTATCGATACACCAGAAATAATTCTGGCAGTCTCTATTCTCGCTGCGGGCACCGAGTTCTTCGGTATTCTTACTTCGATTTAAGAATACGTCCCGGAAGTTTTTCGAACGGAGACAACCGTCGCACCTCCGTCCTCCAGGCGATCTGGGGCGAGTTAGTGACTAACTGCGCCAATTCGGAGTTACTGTCGACCAGAACGAGAAAAATTTTCCTGACGACCCGCAGACAAAACTCTGCATATTACAATCGTACTTTCCGTTAATTAAAAAGAAATTAAAAGTCAGATAAAAAAAAGAATAATAATAATAATTAAAAAATGCAAAAGAACAGCTGACGGAAAACGCAGATTGGTTTGCAATCTACAAATACTTCTGAAGGCCTCAGAAGACGCCAGTAAAGGGATTTACTTTTGTATTATTAAATCCCTTCGAAAGAGGGAAACAGCTGTGGCAAATGAATCTGGATTTAGAATTTAATTTGCAACGGTCAAAAAGTAACAAGGAATTATATTTAAGCTTTGCTGTTGCCAACACGCGGAGATTTAAAGTGCTTCGTTACTGTTAAATAATGGAAAGAAAGAGGAGAGAGGAAACCATATGGGAACACCGAGCGCACGAGAAGAGAGATAAATTGAGACGACACGGCATCAACACTAATCATTGAATAGGTCTTCGCATGTCTGTTTATCCGCTCTGCCTGGAGACTGCGAAACTTAGCTCGGGCATAGACGTTTTTAACCACGGGAAAAGAACTGAACTTACGAAGTTTCTTCAAAGTTGAAAACAAACTTTTTACGCCTAATATATATATATAATGCGAGAAGACTACAAATTGCAGTTTCATTACTAAACCGGTGGTTTACGTAACGAATTCTCAACATCTATTATCTTAAACCTGACGATAAATGCAACAAAATTTTGGCATTTTGGCTTCCCGGATCTTTGATAAACTAAGGAGCAAGTCCACTACCTCCAGAGTCGCACTGGGGAGACGGGGGGGGGGCGATGACCGAAGAGCCGCGTGTGTGTGTGTGACTGGCACTGATTTCTGGTGGAGGCCCCGTTCTGTGCAATATCAAGCAACAGCCGGCTCTTCTGTCAGCAGAGTCTGGGTTTTACGTAAGAACGTCCGCGTCAGAGCGTAACAAGGATGCCCCGGGTTTGGTGAAAGAAAATGGCGAGGAGAGAAGACAGACCCTTAAGACTAGCCCCAATCTACCGCCAAAGATTTCATGTAAGAATGGTCAAACCGCCCTTTAATTAGTACGGTCGGGTGTATCCTATATTACATTAGTAAATTAATCAGTCAGCTTAGGTAGGGTTAATGATGTTGATTATTACTGTGGGGATAGCAGACTGATGGAACTTCCATTGGCATAAAAAGACCTGCCCCCTGGTGAGCAGCTCTAGTGGTAAACCAAGCCGTGAATATTAAATGAGGGTTAAGGTGCCCGATGGTGTGCAAAGACGCTTGTAGGTACTACATACTACCAAACGCGCGAATCTACAATTAATTCCTGGGAACCGGTTTTCCAGTAAGTATTCCGGCTGCTAGGGAAGTTTATAAAACATTTTTGACTGATTAGTTCTTTATTCTGTAATTATAAAGTTGTAGAGAGATGCCGCTATGCACAAATTCCAGCTAGAACGGAATGGCTTCTGGCGACTGCATTGACGTGAACCTGCAGAATAGAAGATGCTAACGCCATAACTCCTGCTGGTCGCACGTAGCGATAACGAAGTCTGTGACAAGGTTAATAAAACGGGGTTGTATTCTTTCAACTGTCTAAGTAGGAAGCACAAACCACCCCCCTCCCTCCCTGTCATTTTTATTGCCCACGTTTCGGAGTAAGAAATCCTGGCTTTTGTGTCAGTCACGACGCCATTCCTGCCTTCTTGTGGTAAACAGACTTGAAATGAATCTGGTTGCCAGAGTAATGCGGACGAACCCTGATGCAAACAATATCGGAGCTATTGTAAGACTCGATAAGGTGTATCGCAGGATTTAATAATAAATTCAATTGCAAAAACAACATGGCATACTTATAAGTTATTTTCAAATTTTTGCAGCGGTTTTCAGAGAGAGAGAGAGAGAGAGAGAGATGACGTCAGTATGAGAGAGAGAGACAAAGAGAGAGAGAGTCAATCTCCTTCCTCTTCTTTAAGAAGTTTAATATTATCTACACAAAAATCCCTTAATAAATATATTATTTTTCCAAACCATTCAGAATATTTTAAGAGCCAGTTTAATTATTCTAAAGAAGTTAATTTAAATAGTAACGCCTCCATCGTTCCGTACAACAGCTCGCTTATTTCCCACTGGGATTGATGGGACATCGTAAATGATGGAGACTTTTCTGCTGACTAACCCCCCCAACACCTTTTTCTGCTTCATTAACTTGATGATTACGCATATACTTGCCCACACTCGCTCCAGAGATACCACAGGCCACTTTCTTCAAGTTTTCTTAAAGGGATAATCTGTTCTCTAGCAGAAAGACGGTCAGCCCGCCTCAGTCGCCACTAATCTATGTTCCGAGAGGGGCAGCTAATCCAACCAGTGTCCAGTACTGCATTTGTTTCTAACGACTCCCAGTGTTGGTTTTAACTAAACCGACCTGGCGTTGCACTAAGGGTCACCCCTGACTGTGTGCTTGGTTAACAAAATATTAGCGAGTTTTATGTGTTATCTATCCGCGCATTAGCGGATATATATATATAAAAAAAGGAGAGACGGTAATCTAAATAGAATTACAGTTGTCCCCCGGTGTTCGCGGGGGTTACGTCCCTTGAGCATCCGCGAAGAGTGAAAAACCGCGAATATTGGACGTGGTCCATAAAAATGCCTATAAATGCCTATAAATGTCAAAATATAACGTAAAATATAATAAAAAAATATATAAGTAAATATATAATAATAATTTAATAAAAAATACAACACTCAGAGAAACACTCGAGATAGCTACACGCGGTAAACTGGGATGACGCGGGGCTGCTGGGCAGCATCTGCCTGAGACAGCGCCACGTGGGCAGCAGCCAATCAGCAGCGAGGAGAAATGAATAACGCTTTCGGATTGGCTACTTTCAAACCTCCAGCCAATAGCGTTTTATTTTATATTGATATTTTGCTGAATTTACGTTAGTATTTATATTACAAAATTAGTAAATTATATTGTTGCTAATAATTTAGCGTTAAAAAACGTGAAAAAATATATATTGCCACGAAAAAAGCCATTAAAAAATCGCGGAAGATATCTGCGATTCCGCGAATATGCGGGGGTTTCCATGAACAATTATTGGTTAGGTTCTACGGAAAATTCCGCGAATAACCGGGGCCGCGAATGCCGAACCACGATAACGCGGGAGTCGACTTATGCTAGACGATAAGTTAGATATGTGAAGATGCATATTGAAGATCACGAACTCCTGTGGCACGTGATGCTGCTTCCGTATCAAATAACCTATCTAAAATATTCCGAAAGCTTCGTTACTACGTAAATCTTGTAGTCTGAACACTAACCTCCCCTAGAGCCTCTGTATCTGTTCTTGGTGGCTGAAACAACACCTAATTATTGGCCGATCTTTAAAATAATGACAGCTCCAAACGTAGACAGAAAGCCAGATATTACCATGTGCGTCACAAGTTTAGAGTACCTGCTGGAACTCAGACCTGCGTACTTTCTATTGCTACTGATCTTGAGGGGTTATATTCTGTGACTCTCCAGCGTGTTTGTTTCTTGTCTGATTGCAGCTCAGTCTAGTTTGTTCTAGCAGTTCATCCCGACCCATCCGAGGATGGGACATTTGCGTTGTATTTTTTCTTCTCTTTCTTGTCTACCAGCCTATTCAGAAATTTAAATCAGATGTCCTTACTCTCAGCAACACCGTACTGACAGATCCGGCGCACATTTAAAGACCACCCGCGAACCCGTACGATGTCTTACGTACGCACATCGAACAGTTCGCCCAAGAACGAGGCTTCCGGGGCGTCGTTCGCGATCTCGGTGACAGAACCATCGATAACAGACTCCATCAGATACTTCACGGAAATCCAGAATTTTTAAATTTAAAAAAAAAAAAAAGAGTCTCATTTTCGTTACCTTCGTCCAGAATTCTTGTCTTAAAAACCGGCTTGGCGAGAAGAGTTTCATTTAGTAAGTCAGTTCCATCTAAACCAACGAGCTCTTCCGTTATTAGTCTTGTGACCATATTCGCTCCGACCGATGCTACCGGCCTGTGAATGCTGGAACATGGCGAGGCAAAAACACCTGTACCACAGTAGTGGCTGTTTACTCGTGTTGACTCAGCAGTACATTAGGAGTTTTAATTGCGTTCTCGCCAGTAGAGATGGTGATTTAATTGCATTTAATTGGCAATACATTATGGCCTTAATGGCGAAGTTAATTGTACACCGTGTAGTTAGCAGTGTTAATTGTTTTTGACAGTATATAGTAAGCTTTAATTTATATCTTCGACGCTACCCCACGGCTTTAATACCGAAATTCGCTGTACATTAAGGGTTTCGTGGGGCATCAATAGATTCCATGGCAGAGATGGCACTGAATCAGAACCGTTTCTGAAGACGGTTAGTTTTTCGTTTTTTCTCTCAAAGAGTCCAAGAACAGCCGGAAGAGCGGTTGGCACCGTGAACTGGTAAGCGACAGTCATAAGCTCGTCTACCACGTTACATGTCGTCCAGAGCCGCTCTCCTATTTTTTTTAAATGGAAAAACGGTGGATATAAGGAAGAATAGGTCTTTACGTCGACTCAGCAGGGGGGGAGGGGAGACATCTTCGGTACTCGCTCGCCCTCTACCCACGGAGCGCGCGAGATTCCCGTTCTCCTCTCGAGAGTTTACTCCAACCTGGCTGTATTAAAATTCTGCTTGTTAAATTACCTATATGATTATGGCCCCGAGATACGCATTATCCATTCTCTCCCCCCCCCCCGCCCACCTTTTTTTTTTTTTTTTTTAATTTTCTGGTTCTCTTCTCCAAATTTAATCACTCCGGTGACTGTGGGTTAGTTAGTTATTCCGCTGGCCCGACATAGCCCCGGAAACGCGAGCAGACCGGTCACTCGGCTCTCCTGCGAAACCAGAGAGATGGAGAGATGGAGAGAGAGAGTCAGCGGCCCGGGAATGGCTGGTGTAATTGTATCTGGCCGGCCTAGGGCGAGCCGCCATACCCCGCGGCTCGCCGACGGTATGAGTACGCCTGCCCACCATTATTAGCTCTCTCTTAATTTTCTTTGATTTATGTCGTTCATCCATAAGTTTATTAGCAGGGTTCCGTCCGGTAAAAGCTGAGCTGAAATTTACAGAAGTTCTTGGTCGGCTAATTCTCTAGAGCCGAGAGGCTTCGTGCCGTCAAGTCTAGCGGAATGTAAACGACTCGTGCATTCCTTTGTTGTTGAGATCCTTACGAGAATTTATGTAATTATATTTATATACATATATATATATATATTATATATACTATTACCCGTTTCATCTGTAGAGTTGATAGAAGAACGAAAGAAAAAAGATACCTTTTACTTCAACTGAACTCGAAACTGCAGCTGTGTTCTCTTGTCTTCAGAGTCAGCATAGTTCAGGGTTCTCCCACTTCCCTCCTCAGCATCTTTCTGTTTTCTCTCCTCTCCTACCTCTCTTTCGCTTTTCTTCCGTTACAGTTTCCACTTATTAAATGTATTATTATTATTATTATTATTATTATTATTATTATTATTATTATTATTATTATTATTGTTGTTGTTGTTGTTGTTTTTATCGCTGTTGCTCCTGCTATTAAACATCGCTGTGCACATCATCACCTCCCACCGAGACAAATGTCCGAAGAAAGCCCCTTACGGCAGCAACACAACCGTCCGACTGTTAAGGAAGTAACGGAAAGGTAAGCTGAATTAAGTCTGTTTACCGCGATGTTCCGAAACTTCACACCCTGTCCACCCCGCCGCGCATCCTGATGACGGCGAGCCGGACACAGCGAAGCTCCGCCGTAATTCAGCAGCGGACACCTGATTTCTGCTACGTAATCAAGCCGGGTAACCGGTTGTAATTAGCGCGCCGCTGTTCCACCCTCCGTACCCACCCCCACCGACACGGCGTACGGGTCCGAACGGGTCGTCTAAAAAGAACTCCGACTGGGACTGATTCGCGGGCGAAACGACAGGGCTGGCTGCAGTGGAGGCTTTGTTTCTGAAATAAAAGTATGAACGTTCTGTCTGGATGGAAGAAGAAACTTTAAAAAAGAGAAAATAAGAGGCAAAAAATGTGGGGAAAAAATTTTTTATCTCTAACGAGCGACAGTTACCCACGGTTTGGAAATTATAAAATATATAATCCCGATATGGTGACGGTAATGGCGACTCCGACTGTGGCTCATGTTGCTTAATCACGTTATTGATTTCTTCTTCCATTGATTCCAACATATTTTTTAAAAAGATTTCTTGTTTTTCTCAGAGACCAAAACAATATAAATATATATATGTATATTATCCATCTCATTTTTTAACGTGCGACTGACTCGCAGCCGCAGTAATGACGTCACTAAAACCGTTTCCTGCTCAAGAATGCGCGCGATCGAGACTCACGTGTTAACTTCCTGCAGTGATTTAAAAGGCTTCATCTAACTCGGCCTCGACGACGCAGTGTAGTTTTTAGATGAGCTTCACGCACACAAAGATGGAGAGAGAGAGAGAGAGAGAGCCTTTCATTCTGTCAGAAGAGATGTCGTGACGTTAGTAAATCAATTAATTCCCGTTGCTTCCCTGTCTTATTAAACAGTGAATAATAGTTACAATAAATATTTTACAAAATCAATAGCCATCTCGACTCTGTCAGATGTACGGCTCACCAAGATAAGGCCACAAAGAAATATTAGGGTATTACAAACGACATTAATTTTCAATGTCGGCGGAGTTGATGTATTTCTGCTTGGCCGCTGAAAGTGAACAGCCAGCAAAACCATCCGTATCTTCTCAAAGATGCACATATAAATAAATGTTTGCTACTGCCTCTATAAGCTGACAAGAGAGCGGGAATATATTAGTATCCATTTGGTTTTGTTTCATGTTTACTTTGCATTGCAGTAGAAAACTAAAATCAGGGATCGGACAAGACGTAAGCTTCATGCTGGTTAGGAAGAAAGCAAAGTTCCGGTTCTTCTTCTCGGGGAGGACATCAGGACAAACGAAACAGCTGGAAGCATTTCGGCGTTAAAACAAAAGATTTTTTTTTTGTGAACTAGAGATATACGAAAGTTTTTCAGTGGCACTAATACGGTGTTAAAATGACTTTTAGGTCGCGCATCAGCATTCAAATTATTATTTTGTATCGACTTTTCCGCGAACTTTTCCAGTCAATAAAAATACGAACGTTTGAGAGCCCACAATTAAACTTTTTTGTAGGTTCATAAGTGGCCAATGAATCTTTAGATGCAAATGCATTCATACGGGTGAAACAAATTCTAAGACTTCACACAAATGTTCCTGGACGATAGTCATATTTACAATGGTAGGTAGGATAGGTTTATTAGCTAAAACTTCGGATAAAAATCCGACCATTCTTGTTCCTCTGAACATTTGAAATATACGGTGGGCTTCGTATCCTCATCTTGTTAAATATGTTGACAGACTGGAAAGACTTTCCTATCCTTAGACACCGAAGATGACATGGATATTTAATTAAGACAGTAAAAAATGTAAAAGGTATAGATGAAATAGAAAATGTGCCGCCTTTCAGACTATAAGAGGTGATGGTTTGAAATTATATAAACACGAGTGTAGGCTGGACGTCCGGAAGTGGTTAGGATGATAAATTCATGGAACATTCCTCTGCCTAGTAGAATTGCTCGTTGTATCCTCATGAATTCGTGTGGGGTTGGGTTAGACAGATAGATTGAGAAAACAGTGGCATATATAAGTGGGAAAACTTCATGCCCTTCATGCCTAAATTGTGGCGTTGTCGTAGTACAGAAAATTGAATGTGCAAAGAGAAAACGCAGCGCAGTAAGGGGAGAGAGAGAGAGAGAGAGAAAGATGACGTCAGTACGAGAGAGAGAGAGCGAGCGATGAAGTCAGAACGAGAGATGACGTCAGTACGAGAGATAGAGAGATGATGTCAGTACGAGAGAGATAGCGATGAATCAGAACGACGGATGATGTCATACGAGAGAGAGATGACGTCAATACGAGAGAGATGACGTCAGAACGAGAGATGGAGATGACGTCAGTACAAGAGAGCGAGAGCGATGACGTCCGAACGAGAGATACAGATGACGTTAGTACGAGAGAGATAGAGAGATGACGTCAGAACGAGAGATACAGATGACGTTAGTACGAGAGAGATAGAGAGATGACGTCAGAACGAGAGATACAGATGACGTTAGTACGAGAGAGAGGGAGAGAGAGCGATGACGTCAGAACGAGAGATGGAGATGACGTCAGTACAAGAGAGCGAGATGACGTTAGTACGAGAGAGATAGAGAGATGACGTCAGTACGAGAGATAGAGAGATGATGTCAGTACGAGAGAGTGAGATGACGTCAGAACGAGAGAGAGATATGACGTCAGTACGAGAGATAGAGAGATGATGTCAGTACGAGAGAGTGAGATGACGTCAATACGAGAGAGAGTGATGACGTCATAACGAGAGAGACATGACGTCAATACGAGAGATACAGATGACGTCAGTACGAGAGAGTGAGATGACGTCAGAACGAGAGAGAGATATGACGTCAGTACGAGAGATAGAGAGATGACGTCAGTACAAGAGAGCGAGATGACGTCAATACGAGAGAGATAGATGACGTCAGAACGAGAGAGAGCGATGACGTCATAACGAGAGATACAGATGACGTCAGTACGAGAGATAGAGAGATGATGTCAGTACGAGAGAGTGAGATGACGTCAGAACGAGAGAGAGATATGACGTCAGTACGAGAGATAGAGAGATGATGTCAGTACGAGAGAGAGAGATGACGTCAATACGAGAGAGTGATGACGTCATAACGAGAGAGACATGACGTCAATACGAGAGATACAGATGACGTCAGTACGAGAGAGTGAGATGACGTCAGAACGAGAGAGAGATATGACGTCAGTACGAGAGAGAGAGATGACGTCAGTACAAGAGAGCGAGATGACGTCAATACGAGAGAGATAGATGACGTCAGAACGAGAGAGAGCGATGACGTCATAACGAGAGATACAGATGACGTCAGTACGAGAGATAGAGAGATGATGTCAGTACGAGAGAGTGATGACGTCAGAACGAGAGAGAGATATGACGTCAGTACGAGAGATAGAGAGATGACATCAGTACGAGAGAGATAGCGATGAATTCAGAACGAGAGATGATGTCAATACAAGAGAGAGATGACGTCCGAACGAGAGAGAGAGAGATGACGTCAATACGAGCGAGAGCGATGACGTCCGAACGAGAGAGAGAGAGATGACGTCAGAACGAGAGATACAGATGACGTTAGTACGAGAGAGAGGGAGAGAGAGTGATGACGTCAGAACGAGAGATGGAGATGACGTCAGTACAAGAGAGCGAGATGATGTCAGTACGAGAGATACAGATGACGTCAGTACGAGAGAGAGATGACGTCAGAACGAGAGAGAGATGACGTCAGTACGAGAGATACAGATGACGTTAGTACGAGAGAGAGGGAGATGACGTCAGAACGAGATAGAGATGACGTTAGTACGAGAGAGAGATGACGTCAGAACGAGAGAGAGATGACGTCAGTACGAGAGATACAGATGACGTTAGTACGAGAGAGAGAGAGAGAGAGAGAGAGAGAGATAGAGAGAGAGAGAGAGAGAGAGAGAACTCCATAATTCCTAAAAGTTAAAATACTGAGAAATTGTTGATAGCAGCGAACGTATACAAGTTGAACACCCGAGAGACTTTGCTTTTGCTTGACTGGATATCATCTGTGACGGTCACAAACGCTAGACAGAAAATAAGACTGTTTCTGTGGAGGAAGGTAGAAGAACTGTAAAACCGGATGTCTTTCGACCGCCTGGTCCCAGCTGTGTCCCTTTAACGCCTTACTAACCTCTTTTCAGCAGAAAACCAATTATCCGAGCGTTAAACGAAGTCGCGCCTCGTTTGACGGGCACCCTACAGCAGTCTAAAAAAAAACGGCCAATTTTACAGCGACCTCTTACTAAACACCAAAACCAAAGTTAATCAATCAGTCAGCAATAATTTTAAAATAAAACTGTAAAAGCAGTTCATCCTTTTTTATATTACCAAAAACAAATTGTGGATATATTTTAAAAATTTCCCTTTGTTCGAGAATGTACATATAAGTATAAAAGTTTAGCAAGTTCTCCAAACGGTGGAATCTGTCATATTGTTTCTATAAAAGCACATATTCATAAAGCTTATTAGCCAAATGAAATAATCATCTGTTTGTAATTTATTTAAAATTTTCAAGGGATTATTATACTGAAAAGGTATCCTTGTTTTTAACCTATATTCTTTTCGGTATTTAATCGTGTAAAGAGTATTAAGATATCAGAGTTGTTTAAATTATGGGAGCAACTATAATTATAATTCTTCTTCATCTTAAAATGCATGGAATCAATAGTTTCACGACTCATTTTCAAACTTATCTTTTTAAAAAGACATCCGATCTCTCCTTATATCCTTCAGCTCCAGGGAAGCCTCGTTACACTCTGTAAACAGAACTATGGACTATTCACTAATGAAATAATCCATGGAGTATATTCAGATACGACAGTCTTACGACGAAAGTATACAAATTAATAATTTTTTTTTACTTGCTAGGATTTTCTAAAAAATATACTTATATGTGAAACTGTATGTACTGACATATTGATTTTTGCATTAAACATGAGATATTTATTTACCAATTCACGATCAACGACCATGATACGATAGACTTGTCAGGCCGACTCTCGGTGTGGACAGGTTAGCCAGTGATATGATAGACTTGTCAGGCCGACTCTCGGTGTGGACAGGCTAGCCAGTGATATGATAGACTTGTCAGGCCGACTCTCGGTGTGGACATGCTAGCCAGTGATATGATAGACTTGTCAGGCCGACTCTCGCTGTGGACAGGCTAGCCAGTGATATGATAGACTTGTCAGGCCGACTCTCGGTGTGGACAGGTTAGCCAGTGATATGATAGACTTGTCAGGCAGACTCTCGGTGTGGACATTTTAGCCAGTGATATGATAGACTTGTCAGGCCGACTCTCGGTGTGGACAGGTTAGCCAGTGATATGATAGACTTGTCAGGCCGACTCTCGGTGTGGACAGGTTAGCCAGTGATATGATAGACTTGTCAGGCCGACTCTCGCTGTGGACAGGTTAGCCAGTGATATGATAGACTTGTCAGGCTGACTCTCGGTGTGGACAGGTTAGCCAGTGATACGATAGACTTGTCAGGCCGACTCTCGGTGTGGACAGGTTAGCCAGTGATATGATAGACTTGTCAGGCCGACTCTCGCTGTGGACAGGTTAGCCAGACTTTCAGGATAGTCTCCACCTAAAACGATAGAGTTTGGAGGATTTTAAAGTTCTGAAAACGCCAGAGACATATTTCAGTCACGTCCACGTAGCTCTAACCGTTTTATCGGTGTCTGAGAATAAAATAAAGACTCGAAAATTCTGCTTCTCTTTAACTGTCTTCTGGCTCTGAGAAATATAATAATGCTTGAATTTCTACTAAGATCGGGGATTATGAAAATAGTGTAAATATTTTCGACTAAAAAAGCGCAGCAAACTTGCAGATCTACATACCTAAGTTGCTAGCCGATTTCTCTTACAATGACTGCTAGGAGAGGAGACCAGATTTTCTGCTAATGGTCTGGAGATAATTCTAATAAACAGCGTCAGAAGAACTTTATATCCACCAGAGTCGGTAAGGTGAAGGATATAGTCTCTTTACATTAATGACCTCTACCAGCTTTCACTGAAAAAAAAACAACAAAATATCTCCGGATCTTTGAAGACATTTTTTTTTTAGTTAAAGGGTTATTAAAAAACAGAAAACAGCCTGTTGTAGATGAGTTTTACAGCAAAATAATAGAGAGAATCGTTTTCAAGTTCATTAAAAACATTTATTTATTAAATAAAAATAAAGAAGGCAGGAAGAAAGGAGGAAACATTCGTGTTTTTTTTTCTTTTCTTCTTCTTTTCTTAAACAGACCACGTGATATCTAACCAAAATGTCGTTAAGACTTATCTCCCCTTTGACAGCTGATATTCCGTACGCACGGGGGGGGGGTCTTGAGGTGTTAGTTTTCCCATAACTTTTGTGTGAACTTCATCAAAATTAGGATACAAAATTATTTCCCGAGATATTGATGAAAGGAATATGGTGGACCTGTGCGAGAGGAGGCTTTCATTGTCTCGGTCGTTTCTACATGTAAAAGTTAATCTATTGTTATGTTCACCATATATTGCTTAGCATAATTTTACGAGCAATACTAAGTAAATATTCAAATGTTTTGCCAGGTAAAAGTATTTATTTATTTTTTTAATAATTAATATTTATCTAAATTTTTTTGATTGTTTGTTTTGTGGGTTAATGTGTGTGTGGGGGGGGGGCGGCAGATTTCTTAAAAAAAAAAAAAATAATGATATTTTCGGTCGCGAGGTGGCGCTTTCGTAATAATTTATATTGACAACAAAATGGCTGCCAAGCCGGTGTTAACTATTAAGCAGCTGTGCCGGGGGTGTGCTGATAACCGGAGAAAATTGTCAAAAATATAATAATAATAATAATAATAATAATAATAATAATAAAGATAAAAACGTTCCTTAGAGTGGCGGGAGTCCCGTAAGTTGGGGTAAGTATTCTGTTTGTGCTATTCACACCTCCCCCCCTTCGCAGGGAGCTGGCTGGAAATTCCGGGATTGCCCACACTCGGATGCCTACCTGTCTCCTCCGCCTGACAGCCGAGCTAAGCGCGAGAGCTGGGGTTGGTACGACAAATAACGATATAAGGTAACAACGGTAATCCTGTTAATGAATTAGGGGCGAGCCCCAGACCCGTCGTCGGGTGGTGAGAGATATAGTGGAAAGCCGAGGTTTAGGGGATGCAGATGAGAGTATTCCCAGGGAGTTAGGCGAACCCCAGACCCGTCGTCGGGTGGTGAGAGATACAGTAGAAAGCCGAGGTTTAGGGGATGCAGATGCGAGTATTCCCAGGGAGTTAGGCGAACCCCAGACCCGTCGTCGGGTGGTGAGAGATACAGTAGAAAGCCGAGGTTTAGGGGATGCAGATGCGAGTATTCCCAGGGAGTTAGGCGAGCCCCAGACCCGTCGTTGGGTGGTGAGAGATACAGTAGAAAGCCGACGTTTAGGGGATGCAGATGCGAGTATTCCCAGGTAGGGTGGGTGGTAAGTTCGGCTGTAGTGAAAAGACAAAACTTACTAAGAACAGGGAGCTTGAATCCAGATAGAAATCCCCCTTTTTACTGGTGGTAAAAACTAGCAGTGTGCTGGGAATAATATTAACTAAACCATAAAACGTAGAGCCCAGAAAACCATGAACCAGTTGCCCAAGACTATTCTAAATATGCATTTCAGGTGTGGCATCCCTGTTTGTCAGAAGAGAAGAATATTGTTGAAAAAAAAAAAAAAGAATTAATTCTGACTGTGTCATAAAATAACGACACTCGAAGTGACAGTAAATAGCTTTAGGGGCATACCAACAATAGGATTTGCAATGTTTTTACCCCCCTTCAAAATCTGGAAAAAAAAACAACATTTATGTATATAACTCAGAACACTTTTATTATGTTAAAATTGTTATTTATTTTCTATTCCACATCTTTGTTGGTTCTTATATTTTTAAAATATATTTTATTGATTTTATCTAATGCTCTTAATGGAACATATTCATCTGAGATTTTTTTTTTTTTTTTCCTTTTACTGTACACAAGGCTGAGTTATGTATGGCCAAAAGTCTGTAGTTGCAAGTAAGGAAAAGTGAACATTTCTGTAAGGTGAGAGCCAATCAGAGCAGAGCTGTATTTAATTTAGCTATTGCAAGGAGACTGGAAGCTGACATAAATTCCCAAGTGGAAACTTTACCAGCAGTAAAAACTAAGTGAAACTTGAGCAAACAGAACTGAACAAGTTAACTGGTGGTCCAGGCAATTTGATAGAATGCTGGCTTTTAAGAAAGATTAAAGAATATTTTGAATAAATGGTTGGAAGTTTTATTTGACCTTTTGTAAATAAGTATAGCAATGAGCTGCTTGTTAAATGAGACCTGTTTACCCAGACAGTAGACTAGGGAAGAGAAGAGTGCGAATTTTTTATTTCTCTCTCTCTCACACACACTCAATTATTTTTATTTTTTGCAGAAAGATTTTAATCCAGCTTCACATTTGTACTGACATTATGGCGGCTGACACACCGAATCGGCAGGATTCTGATAACAGCATTGACCTGCATAGACTATTTGAGTCATCTAATGTTAAACATCTTCCAGAGTATGTTTACAGTTCCCCTTTCAAACCAAAACGTCTTGGTATTGGTAAGAATTTTAAGTTATCATGTGATTTCTTTAGCATGAAGCCCATCATAACAAGGCTCCATGTTGCTCCCTCAATGAAAATGAAATCAGATGTTCAGGATAAACCAAAAAATTATCCATCACCACCAAAACTTTGTGTTGGTCCAAAACCACAAAAATCTATTTTTGATAAAAAAACAACTACGAAAGAAACAGAAGCCAGTAAATTCAGAACCTGGTTCAGTAAGAGACAAGAGTTTAGAAGAGAGCTACAGAAAATGGGAAACTCTGTAAAATGGCTGGAGAACAAACCAAGAAAATCTGCTTTTGAATGGGGGATTTTGAAGAAATTAGAACCAGGAAAATTTAAAAAATCAAGAATTTATCCTGACTCAGAAAGAGAATGCGATCAGATGTCAGTACATGACTTGAAGTCAGAAAACATTAAGAATACTAAAGTTAATCTGGCCAATAATTTTGCTTTGTTTAGGTTCTTCAGCCTGCTTGACGACTTGTGTCAGAAAAAGCAGCCCTTGGTTGATATATTTGCTGCTGCTGACTCAAAAAACAAAGCGAAGCTTTCTAATGATGTGTTTTTCAATGTTTTGAAGGTAAGTATTGCTTATGTAAAGTTGTTAATGCTATAGATATTACATGGTTTGTTTGAGTATTTTCCACAATTCAGTTGAAGAATGAAATTATCTTCCATAATAAACTTTGGAAATTATTACATCTGGTGTAAAGCAACCATTGAGTGCGAACAGGACAATTACATATAAAAAATAAATGAACTGTAAAAGTAGTAAAATTTGCAAAAAATATATATTTTTATGTAACAACTTTAAAATGAAATACTTGTGATCAATTCGGTTCTGAAACTACTTTTGGAAATAACCTATTCCTATTTTGTTTAAACCAATTTTAAGTGTAAACAAATATTTTTTTTCCAAGGCACTTTCCCCAAGGAAAGGAATTTATTATAAAGTCTTCCACTTGGAGTATTGGCAGTTTGGTTTCTAGATCAACCATAAATCCAAGTTTCATCCCCTGTTATGTTCTGAAGAAATTCTGGATCATTTTCTGCTTGTTCTTTATTCCTAAATCTGCAATAATAGTCTGACACATGCCATAGTAAATATTAACATGTTTGATAGTCCTTCACTTGCCTGTAGAAATCAAATCACAAGCAAGATTGACCAAATCACCTATGTTTGAAGTTGCTGGCCATCTAGACAATGGATCATCCTCAAGGGATGTTCTACCATCTCTAAATTTAGAAAACCATTCTTATGTTATATCGCGGGATAATGCCATTTTCATCCAATGCTTGCTGCTTGTGTATGTCTAGAATCTTGAAATGTCCCAAATACTGCTGGAGTGTCTGCGCTGCTCTGGCTATAACACCTGATTGGCAGTAAATGATGCAATCCTATAGTGCATTAGAGTATTACATGTCAGATTTCAGCTATTGGTGATGCTGCACTAAATTCAGTTTGGGAACTTTTTCATCACACTTAATATGTTGATTTTGTTAAGCAACTATTTTTTGTTGTTGCATAGAGTTCCTTTTGGTTGATCTCTAGTTCTTTTCCCTTTCAGCTTCCAATTTCCATGTTTGCTTGGGAATTCTTGCGTGAAGCCTTCTCAAGATGTGACCGATGCTGATACATCTCTTCCAGATTCTCCTAGTCATTCATGGCATCTTTTGATCTCTGAACTACACTTTCATATGTCACACTGCTAAACCATCTGGTGCTGAAGATTCATCTCAGACATCTAGCTTGGAACTTTTGAGGTTTTTTCGAGAACTTTCTTGGACTACTAAATTTCTGATTCCTCAACTTTAAATTTTCTCCAATCACATTTGGTTTCCAGATTGACTGAAGCATTTAAAACACTTCATTAGCTCTTCAAATTCCAGCTCTGACATTTGACAGGCAGTCCCAGTAGGTGAAAGAATGTGGTTTATAATTGTTTGCCTTCTAGGCATGTTTCTGTATCAGTCAGTATTAACTTTCCTGACCTGGGCTTTTTGCAATATTGATGTATATCTCAGCTTTTCTGGATGTCTGCATGATTATCTGTCTCTCTTCGCATGATCCTGATATTTTTGTACATTATTATTATCGTTTTTGTTTAACTTGACTGGTTTTCATTTTTAAAATATTTATACATTTATTCAAAACTTTTCGCTTTATATATGCATGCATTTGGTTTGCTTTTCTTACTCAAACAAATGATGTAGTCTATTCAAACATTTTTCAAGGCAGAATTATTTTAGGCTTCAAATTTATTCCTACCATTATTGAGAATTTTAACAAAACTTTCAGGAACACATCCCTGTACCAGACACAGTTCTGAATGAACTAAAAATGATGTTTAATCTTTGTCATCCTGAAATCAATTATAGAAAATTTTGCAGAGAGGTGGATTTATTTAGGAAGAAGAATGAAACGTCTTTCGCTGGCCAACATCTGCAAGATGAAAAAGAAAACGGTAAGATTTCCTAGCATTGTTGTGAGGTAGTGGTTACTGTAGTTACTGGAGGTCCTCTACTGATGTAATAAATAGTGCCTGATCCGCTTTTGGGTGGGTGGGTGAGAAGAAAGACGTGAGATGGCATGAATGTTACAGAGATCTGATTTGTCATCTTGAAGCTAGTGCTTTTTATAAGCATTTAAGGGGACTTTCAACACAACAACCAAAAAAAAATAAGGATCTGTTCTGAAATGATTAGACTTGTAACTAATGGCTTGTGAAATTACTTTTTTTGTTCATTAAGAACATCAGAGACATCCTCTTCATTCTGACATCTCATGACAGTTTTATGTAAATCATTAACTGATATCTTCTAACGTTCATGTAATTATTTCCTTTAGGTCAACAAATGTTAGGACTTTTGGTAAACCCATTTTTCTGTGTTGCCGTTGTTGCAAAGTCTGTTGATATGAATGCAAAGCTATTACAAGTTGTGCATATTATATATGAGAGAGACATCTCTTTAAAATGCTCTTCTGACAGTTATCAGCAACCATAAACTGCTACAGCACAGTTTGTATCATCATCTCTTTAGGAGCAACCAGAAAATACACCTCAAATGGTGGTGTCCATTATGATAAAAAGGTGCAATGAATAAAAAAAAGTTGGACATTTACCTGGAAAGTTAATTAAATGTAAAATTATATTTCTGAAGATATTTAAAAGCATCTGTTTATTCTGTTTGGCTGATGACTACTATGAAGTGACATGTAATAAATATTTTTAGGTAAGGAGTGAAGCAAGAGAGGCAGATTTTCTGCCCATTCTTTGTTACATTGATAAGAAATTAGAACAGCTTCCTGAACAGTAAATAGTTACAAAGTTATCTTGATTCAAAAAGCGGTCAACATTTCATATTAACCCTGTCTCACTCCTCATCTTATGAATTTCCAACATCAGCAGTATGATTTTAAAAGGATGCTCTTCAGACTTACAGAGATACAATGCATATTTGAAGAAAAGTATGGAATGACTTTAGCTAAGTTTCCTTTGTAACTTGTTAAATACCATGATGTTTATCACCTGTCACATTGTAACACCCAAATGTTTTAGAGACATCACAAATAATACATCATACAAAGTCCAGAAATGTTATAGGTTGCTTAATTAAATGAGGGATATATATTTGTTTTCAGTATCTCGAGATACTGAAAACATCATTATACTTGTGACAAAAAGTACTAACTCAGTTACAGATATCACAGTGAGTTCTGTAGCAAAACACCGTAAATAGGGACTGTTTTTTAGTCTGCCTTTTAAATCCATACCCAAGCTTTTTCCAAATGAAATACCATGGCAACATATTTCTCAAGCTGCAGGCCATTCCTATTCAGACGGAGAGCATAACACCAGCAAGATGACAGAACTGGGGGTGAAAATTAAAGCATATTCCACGTCTTAGGGTTAAAGTTAGCTGATACTACTCTAGCATCCACCACCTACTGTACGCCCTGATTACAAACCAGTTAAAAATAAAAATAATAGATGTTTTATGCACTACTTAAGTTTGGATAATAGATAAATGTTAAAACAGCATTTTAATCTAAAACAGACTCTTGAGTTATTAATTTTTTCTTTGCACACACGGAAATACTGCAGCTAAACTAAGTTGCTCTTTACATTTATGTGAACCACCTCATTAAGTGACTTGAATGAAAGCTCTAATAAAATCTCTGGTATTTAAACCATTCTTCTGCTTGAAAACACATGCAGTATTTATACAGTTCATTTCCTGTAAGTTTTCCTCCATCTAAAATTTGTCTTTTTTCACTAGAAACCCTCTGAAATAACCAGAATTTTCTATTCTTTCCAAGACAAGGACTTCAAACCTTTCGATTCAGGGGAGAATATTATAGTGGAATCTGAGAACTCTGCCCAATCGAAGGCTGAACAAATCACAACTGAAAACAAGTTAATGGCTCCAGCACCTTCAAAGAAAGATTCATTTCCAGATAATATTAAAAATAAATTAAATGTAGGGGTAAGTAGCTAACATGACATACATGTATAATCTTCTAGCATCAGTATGTAAAAGCTCTAAACAAAATATTGTGGTAATAAAGAATTGAGAATAAAGTGAATTTTACTGGCCATGTAGCATCTAGCACAAATATTTAAAATTACAGTCTGTTTTTCATTTCATTCTCTTCGTTTACAGAGGACTAATTTGACTAACTTAACGTGAGGGTAGAGAGGTATATGCAATTTGAAACAAGCTTCTATTGATAATTATAGAATCCACAATGTAATCCCTGGACTTAACTTAGTACATTTCATTCTTTCAATTGTAAGAATTATTCAAGATGTAATATTATACATTCTGGCATGTTTGTGGAAGCATAGTTTTACTAGAGCTGAGCAGGGTGATGGCCTTCCACTCTAGGAAAAAAGGAGGGAGTCCATATGGTTATAATGAAAGTCCTACATGAAGATTTTTTTTTTTTTGATGGGCCACCTAACCACTAGTGGTAATTTCCTCCTACAAACCTTTTACCTTTGTGTAACAGCTGACACCTGAAAGCATAGCCATTCGTAATGATTTGAAATACCTGACCAGATCTTTTCTGAAAGTGTACAACGAACTAGAGGTGGTCATTCCAACAATTCTGAATAAATGGCAATAGAAAAAAATTTCTAAATAGAAAGCATTAACTGCAGACAATTCTAATTTATTTACTTAATTCTCTTTCTAAATTTAAAAAAAAAAGTTTTAACAGAACTTTTAGATTTCTCCGTTTTTCTTTTAAATAGTTAGTACTTATGCCCCTTGAATAGCACTGATCAGAGAAATTCTGCTTTCTGCTGGGAGCAGTACCTAATAACCTGGTGCTTGGTTGACTGCGCTGGACTGCTTGTGGGGGATCTCTCCCTTTTATCTGTTAATTTGTTTTATTTTTAGCAGCAGCCAAAAATGAATTATGGCCGTAAAACTCTTCAAGATGTCATTGATGATCACATGCAGCCAACTACACTGAAGGGTGAGATGGGCAGGATGTATGAGGAGAGAAAAGCAGTTTTGCTGCAAGTGTACCTGGAGGCGGTTCGCATGTGTCAAGAGCAGGGAATCCAGCTGTCTCCTGAGTTGCTAGCAAGAGGCAAGCAAATTGTTCTTTTTTTTTTTTAAATTTGGAAAACTTTATTGCAAAACCAGAACCCCCCCCAAATATGAATTATCAAATAAAGCTGCTTTATTCACTGAAACCAACTTAGTGCATAAAATACTATGAAAAGATACACAGCTGGTTTCTTCCCTTTTGTCAAAGGTATATTACTATTGATCACATTTAGATGGCTTTTCAACAGTTAATTAAAATGGTTCCAAGTTAGATAAAGGAAAGTAATTTTTTAGTCTAATCTGTCACTGTTGAACTTAGAACTTAGCAAAATGTATTATTTTCCTTTTTCTAGGAAATGACTATCCAACTTACCAGCATACTGAACTTCTCTCGGGTGTATGTATTAGTAGATAGGCACATGTAGTAGAATTCAACATGAATGTATCGTATTACTTGGAAACTATGAATAATAATAATGTAATTTGTTTTCCTGAATGTTCTATCTTTTGTAGCATTGCTGTTTCCAGTCTCATTCCCTTACAGTTTTGACAAATCACAAAATAACCCAGACAAAACTATGCATATCAGCTGTAAGTCATTGTTTGCTGCGGAGTCAGGTCCACATAAGAGTTGTTCTGTGCAAAGGAAAAGCAAAAAAACAACTAAAGAAAAAGATTTTTTCCTAAAAGTGAAAAGAAAGTTGGATGTCAAAAATTTGTCTACTTCTAAATCCAGGGGAAAAGTGGATTGCTGGATGACATTTGAAGAATTTAAGAATATATTACAGTAAGAAATATTTTTTATTGTAAATGGAAAGTTAAAATTTCTGTACTCAAGGTAGCTTAAAACTGTTTTGTCCCTCTTATCAGATTGGCTTGTCTTTGAGAATATTATTGCTAAACTTTATATGATGATCAGTTATTTGTGTATCAGTCAGCATTAGGGTTGGATACTGTTGGTCAGTGCTCTTAACCCATCTATGAGGGCATGCATCAAAGTTTTCTAATGTGCTTTTAGAATTCTAATTTTTACCGTCTGTAAATTTTTATTAAAAAAAGTAGAAAGCATTTTTTAACAATAGATTATTAGTGTTGAGTATAATGAAACACCAAATTTTATGACTGGATGTATTTTGTTAAAACTTGTACAGTAGAGATCTCTTACAATGTGCAATGATCACTGTTGTAAGGAACCTTTTGCATGTAAAGAGAAAGTGCATACAGCCAGATTTGTTTTCATGAATAATTTACCCTGGTCATCACTATGAAGAAACATCAGAAAAAATTAGTTTGAGAGATTTGGAATCAATAACAAAACAGTGCTTCAGTGATTTTAAGAATCTGAAAGGTGACTCTAACATGTATTTTTTCATCTTTCCCCAGGCGGCTTCCCATACCATACAAGACTTTACCTGGAAAGACTAAATCAAACTCATTCTGGCCTTTTCAACTTCTCAACAATTTGCGTCTTTGCATGCCTCCCTATGATGTCATACAGCAAAGGAACCATCAGCATCCTCTCTTCATGGTCATACCTCCAAAACCAAGATAATGGGTATGATAAGGATCTGAATTGTCCCCATCCAGAATGGGAATTACAAACATAAGAGGCTTAACACCTAAAAAATAGATTTATATGCAAGCTTCACAATGAGCAAATGACTTATTTTTCTGTTGTACTTATCAAATATTTAATCTTGGAGAAATTTTATCAAGGTGTTTGACAGATGTGTAAGCTAAGGATGAGATTTGATAGAATTACATTTCTCCAACTCTGTTTCTCATCATTATAGAATCTTTCTTGTTCTAAACGAAACAAACAAAGCAAGAACTAAAAATCTGTTACAATAAATAAGAGATCTAATTTTAAAGGAAGATGTTTTCCTTGACCATTTTTATTACATCTATTTATTTGCTTTGCTCTTTTCTGACAATCATAGTTTTTATAAAAATTATTTACTTTTATAAACAGTTTGAAGACATGGTAAACAACTGTAACTGTTTATTAGAAAATAAACTGTTACTGCAAATATTAAATTAACTGTTTTCTTATGTTTAGGCATTGGACCACAGAAACACTGGCAGTGGGTGGTTTAGCAAGAATCATTGGTTCAATTAAATCACTAGCCTCACAGATGAAGAAGTGTGAAAACAGTCTGTGCTGTGAACTAATCTACTGTTCAATACTTTTATAATCTCAATTAAATACTGTATTTCAAATGCAGGCTTTACTTAGCTCTCTACTTTTCCAGACAGTTTAGGTCTGTCTAGTCAACACTGCAAGGTGATTTGACACAAAAGTAATGCCTGTTAATTTTTTACTCTGGATGTATGTAGGCAAGGCTGGTGAAAAACTTAATGCGTATTTCCCACCTTTGCCACACTGGTTCACTGCTGTCATTCAGCGAAACTAATCCAAAATGGCTACTGTTCTCGATGGGGATGAATTTCCACCTGCAAAGGGAGTATCCCACTCTGGATATGCAACAGGTGCTACTGCAATATGACAATGTTCTGTTGCCCCTTCCAGCCTACAACTTGGATCTTGCACCATCAGACTACCATCTGTTAGACTACTGGAGGATTAGTTATGGGAACAGAACTTTTAAAGATGACACCAAAGGAAAGGGGTTTTGTGTGCAAATGTGACAAGCAGTTTTAGTGGGGCCCATGTGTGCTTTAGTCAAGCACTGCATGTAATGGAGACTAGAGGAAAAAGATCATATGTACAATAGGGCTGCATCTATTTCCCTTGCTGATAATTTTAAAATTGCATACCAACCCTTGTACTTTTTGGTATATGTCTAAGATCTAATGGCAGTCAGTATATTTTTCCTTTTCCCTCCTAATTGAAAAGTCAAAAAATGAAAAATTTAGTTTACTGCATTTAATTTTGAATTTTTGGAGTGACTAACATTCTAAGTTATTGATTTATTATTGACATTAACAGAATTATATCCAAATAGCTTTTGTCTTCAGCACTACCAGAAAGTTAAAAAAAGTATTTCCTGTGAACTACCAAACATTTGCAACATTTAATTCTTTTAAAACAAAAATAAATAGTTTCCTCCAGGCATTTCATGATCCATAAGTTTAAAAAAACAAGAGGTACTGAATTATTTCCCTTGGCTAACGAGAGCGAGCTGAAAAGAAACGGGATATACCTGTTAATGGAAACTGATTGGACTACTTTCGCTGAACAACATTGTTAGATGCTAGTCGGTTTATAAAGATTCTGTGTAGAAATGGTACCTGAAAGTTTACATCAGAAACAGTAAATCCAATTTACTTGTTATTGTTTGCATCCAAAATATACCATCTCAGGCTGTTCACACCTGTCCTCTATTCAGTCATCTGCCAGTTCTTCTTCATCACTAAAATAAGAGCTCTTTTTATATTTCTTCCTACCAGCAGACTGATCAGTTTGGAAGCTGCTGCATGACCTAGCTGCTGAATCCTCTGCTGCCATCTGTCGCTGCAAAGAAATAAATCTGTTTAGTCCCTGACAAAGAGGCATTTTAGCTTAAAGACCATTCTCAGATGTTGCTGCTGCTGTTGTACATCAGCAGAGTTCCTGATATAATCTCTTGAGTAACTTTAATTCCAGAAACCTTTATTAAAAGTGTAAAAATGTACCAACTTTCTAAATCCAATCTATGATAAGCAGCAATGGTCATGCTCAAATGTTCTTCCAGAACTCATGTGACATTAAGATTATCCTACACTCTGCCAATAATACATGGCAGGATGAGAACCAGGCATGTCCATCCACTGTCACTACTGAACAGCCATGCAGTATGGCTGTAGACTTGGGTTGTTTTCTATGAAGCAAAATGCTGGGCTGTATATGTCTACTAAGAATTCCTTTCAACCCCGAGTGTTATAAGAACAATGGGAAATCATCTCAGTCTAGTCAAAATTAAAAGGTTCCTTTCATTTGTTGCCACTCTACCATCACATTGCTGACTTTTAGTGCTGGAGCTAAAGCATCACAGCTTTTCCAAAGAATGAGCCTGGGTATATGTTGATTTTCAACACCTACCTGGTACAGCCATCTTGTGCCAACAGAAACAGTGATCTCTTCTGACAACAAAAGCTATATGGGTTTGTTTTTCTGCTTCATGTTTACTTTTTATTTAGACTAGTACCATCTGAAACACACTACCTGGTAACTGATGGCTGCAGCGACACTATCCATCACAGTATCTTCATCACCATCTTCTTCATCATCGTCATCTTCATTATTTTCACTATTTAAAAAAATGGAGACTATAAAGCATTTATTAACATTACCCAGATATTAAAACAAAGAGCAGTATGGATTTAAAAAAAACTCTTGTATGATACTACAGTTAAATTTGTGTAGATATAATGTATGTATCAACATGTTTAAAGGAAATACTACTATAAAAACAAAGTTAATTATTATTAATACCTTCAGTTCAATATGTTTATACTGCTGATAACCCTCTTATTCAAAGTCAATGTTAATGTATTTTCCAAAAGACAAATTTTAGTTTTTCATATTTTACTATATTCTACTACCTCTCTCTCAGCCTGACTATGGTTAGATATTACTCAGTGTTCAGTAGTAGCTTCCAGTAAATATTAATCAAATATAGGCGACTTTAAGACTATGTAGTTAAGGGTCATTCATCACCATTAAATGCACGAAACAATTTTCCAGATATAACACAAAATAAACTATAAGTCAAATTTTATGATTAATATCAAATTGTGTACAAGTGTTTTATCCCCAATAAAATCATACAATTTCTATCACAATATTCATACCTTTTGGACCAGTGTATAAGTAAATATTTTGAAGTTTTATGTAAATCTCCCTGTTCCTTCACACTTAAAGAGGACATATATGGCAAAAAAAACCCCACCACCAGTGCAGCAATTCTAAAAAAGTTTAACAAACACAGATAAGTAAACTCCTCTCTTGGTGCTTTAAGAATTAAGACAATTGTAACATCCAGAATGTGATCAATAACTCTCCTGTATTTCTCACTGGTCCTCTCTTCGCCAAACTCCACCAATGCTGAGTAGCCTTTAAAATGGTGCACTGATGTAGTGCTTAATATACTTTCCATATTTTTATGCAATATTTACGTGTGTGTGTGTATTATATGTTGTCAGCCAGCAGTGGTCATTTCTATTGTAAAATTTCCTGGAGGCTGGATCTAAGACTTCCTACCTGTGGCTATTAAAATTTAATTCAGTCAAATTATAAACTTTTATTTTTTGACTGCCAACTGTCTTTAACCTCTGTCCACCTAATTAACAAAATAATTATGGGCACATCTCTCTCAAAGTCGCAAAAAATTACAAGAAACACCGATTTTCTGACCTTTAAGATGAAATGTAAATAACTGAAGAATCTTGTGTGTGAATATCCTCTCTGCAAAATCCAGAAGTGCTGATGTAAATGACGTTTGAGTTGTTTCTGAAGTTGAAAGCTTATCTACACAACACAGTGTGAAATTTCCATACTCAAGAATTGTCTAAAAATACAGTATTTTAAAGCTAATGTGAGTGAGTTTTGTTGCTTTTTCAGGGTATAAAAAAACGCAGAAAATAGAGAAAACTTTTCTTAACTTACTCATCAACTTTCTCATACTTGCGCTTCTTCTTTTTCGGTGGTGGTTCTCTGTCCCCCAGAAGATTGTTAGGACATCTGTAGCTCAGATGTCCTTCTTCCTGAAATCATGCACAGGTTGAACATCTCATTCTGTGGCTCATTACATACAAGGCATTGAATGTTTAAAGATGCAAGGTCATCAACATTTAGAACACCTTAAGTCCAAATACAAATCTTAAATGCAGCTAAAAGTCATAGTACAGTAAAATAAAATAAGAACCTAAGCTGCTGGCATATAGTCATGAAACTACACTTACCCCACATTCATAACACTTAGACTTGTCTTTGTAGTATTTCCGACGTATGAACTCAGTTGTCCGACCATTGTCTTTAGCTATGCTGCATTTGATGCTTCTACCAAACATCTGTAATAGTAGCAGATCATTTCATATCACTGAACATTCAAATAAAACCAAGATATAAAAAATAAACTTCACCATTTCTCTTTTTTAAGAGGCCAACAGATGCATTCTGAGTTCTTAAAAGATTAGAAATACAATGACATGCATATAGCATCCTTCCTGATCTCTTCTCAAGCCTCATCTCTATCACTGTACCTAACATATACCCTCATGTACATGTTTGCCCTATTATACCACAACTACTATTTGCACAAGAAAATGTACAAATCTTTCCAACTTTTCAACTAGCAACATGTCAAACATATAACAAATTTCTCAAGTAATTTACTTCCTCATTAGACACAGAAACCATTTTTATTCTCTGACCACATAGCTGTCTGGGCCCTGTAACGTCTTCAAAGCATCCACTACTATGCTCTCTAGGGTACTGAGTACTTTAGTTATATCATGTTCAAAATCAAAAACAATCGTCTTGTAGCTGAGCCCGTGTTCTTCCAAGATGTTTTTCATCTCAGTCTTGCTTTCATCATGTTTCATTTAAGCTCTTCTACTAAGCCAAATACATCAGCAATGCCACCATTTTCTCTTTTTTTGTTGTTGTTGTAAAGACAACTGGATGATCTGGAAAATATTCATAGATCAAGTTGCAAGTGTGGAAGGTAAGTTCAAAATGACCTGTAGTAGCACAATTTTTAAATCCTGTGGCTTTGGACCTTTTGTCTGTGCTGACCTGCCCTAGCTATTGCAGATAGGATTAAATGCCGGAGAAACTGCTGAGAAAAAATTTCTAGTGCTTTCCTTGTGCCTGAGACTTCAACTCAGTCATTCCCTACAGTAGCATTGGCCCCATTCAATTGAGTGGGCTGTTGTGATAAAAAAAAAATAGTAGACATTAGTCAAAACTACTTTATTTTTTGTAAGTAGACCATCACAGCTTTGAATGTAAGTTCTAAACTATGAGCAGCATGGTGCAATGTTAGCAGTAGGCCAACCATTTAGGTTTTGCAATCACTGACACCCCCATCTCCGCTGAAACTCACAAGTTTCTCAATCTGATAATACATGCTAGCAGCTTCTTTAAATGTTATGGAAACTGAATTGAAGATTTCCAATCATTACAGTGACAGACATTATGTTTGGACCTTTTCTGAAGATTTTAAATTTAAATCATCACCTGCTCATGAATGGCACCATCTGCAGAACTGTCACAAATCAATGAAATTAAAGCTGTTTTTGTAAATAATCTTTCGATTTCTTTCTTTCAACTTCAGCAATGAAATGAGAAACCCAACACTGTTTGTCAATTCTGCATGTGTATCCCAACTGAATTCCCCTTTTTTCCATCAAGTTCACAACCAATCTGTCTTTAAAAGTAACAGAAGAGCACAGGTGCTTCGGAATATACATCCAACTTTTCTAAGTGTCTTTCTCCATTGAAAGAAGAGCTCTATCAGTTTGAGACCCCTCTGTCTTTCCTGTTGCAGTCTTTTCACTTATACAATCTTGGTGGTCTCTGGTGTCATGTTTCAAATGGGTGGTTTTCTTAAGGTTGGATGTACCTACAGATACAATGTCTAAACATTTTTGCTTTAAAAAAACTATACATTAAACAAATGTGGCAGAAGCAAATTTAGATAAATATTATATGAAATCCTACAGCTATCTGAATAAAATGGAAAAGGAACAGTTATGTGAGAGTAAGAAAGATATACTACTCTCAATAACTGAAACAAACAAAAGCTTTCTAAGCTACATACATCTCTAGTTAAGAATCATATAGCAAAAATTGTAATACCTAGTGTATTATGTAAATCATTTCCTACTACTTTTACAAGACTTTTGCATTTTAAAATTATTATGACTTAGCAATAAAATAAAAAGATGATGAGACAGAAAATCATAAAAATATAAATTATTCATATTTTAAAATGTTATTCGTAAAGATCAAAGGGATTTAATCAATTCTAAAATGCAGTAATTCCTGAATTATTCCCCTTTAAAAGTACACCATTATTCACTGTTTTTATAAATAAACAATTAATGTGCACCTTAAAACTGTCAGGGTTAAGCCTAAATATTTGAGAAAAAATAAGCGTTTCTAACGAGGTGTACAAACAATGTCATAAAAATTATCATTGGGCTTTACTCAATTTTAAAAAATACATGACATCAAGGTTTAAAAATCTTTTAACATTTTTTGTAATTTTATTTTATTTTCTCTTAAACCAAATCTACCATATTTAAATTTAACTTTAAATAAAGGTTCATCTGTTATAATACATGCGAACTAAGAACTGATATGTCTATGATAATATGAAAATGGAAAGGTTCCAAATAAAAGAAGTTTATTACAATAAGCACAGAAAACATCTATGCATACTGCTTTCTGTTTACTAAATTAGCACAGATCTATGAACAAATGTTTCAAGGAACATCAACTTTATCCCCATTTTTTTTTAAACTAAGAAACTCAAATGATCATCAAAATCCAAACTAGTAGTAGCCATTTGAGCTATCAGCAGTTAAAGTTTGTGTAGCTCAATATGCCATTATGATAGCCATTGGTTCCATTGGATAAGGCTAATTAAAAACACTGCTGAAGGTTTTGTGGATTATTGGTTTGCTCCAAGTCAATGATTCTTGTTGTTAAGTGTGTGGTTGTCTACAACAAGACTTGATTTGTTTGTGCAGCATGAGCAACAGCCAAAAGTCTTAAAAGTCCTTATTGGGGTACACCCTGAAATATTGGAATGGCTCCAAGTGCAGGAAAAACGAAAATAGCAAAGTATGCTGAGCAAAAGAAACACTTAAGTCCTAAAGTATGCCACACTTACCTGAGTTTTGTTCAGAGCATGGACTGCCCTATAAGCAGACTCTCTTTCCAAGAACAAAACGAAAGCTACACCTTTACTCTTCCGTGTTGTCTTATCTTTCATTATTGTTACCCTACACAAAACAAAAGGAGATATTTTAAGTGAATTTCAATGCTTAGCACAGAATGCTGACTATAAACAAACCCTAAGAAAAGTAACAAGGGGAGAGGATCCACCAGCTAAATAGAACTATAAACAGTGGGCAGTCAGTGGTCAGTGGTAAGACTAATGGATTGCCAAAGCTGACAGATAACCTGGGTTTGACTCCCAGTTTGTTAACTTGGTGTACCTCCCAGGCATGGTTTCTTCTTGATCTTCTTCACTAGCCAGTCAGTTAAGTTGGTTTCCTCCCATATCTGAAAATGAAAAGACCTAGTCAGGATTTCCCTACCAAAGTCACAAGCATCTAGGTCCCTAGTAGATAAGAGACACTATCTCCCTTACCAGAGTCATTTCCAATGTAGAGAGGTTATGTCTGGTGTGGAGACTTGAGTGTGACACAACTTTAAATAGTCAAAAATTGTTTTAAAAAGTATGAACAGCACTAACAGTAGTGCTATATGTTGTATTTATTGAATTGGTATAAATATAAGCATCATTTGTGAAAGAGAAAAAATCCCAAAGTGAGATTTCAAGTCCAAAGCACATTACAACAGGAAAAGAAAAGTGGTGTTAAAGTTGTGAAAAAATATTTCAAAATTTTCTGTTTTAAAGATGTACCTAGCAATGATAATCTATAGTAGACAATATAAAAAGGTGATGTTCACATAATGACAGAAATAGTTTAATACAAATATACTCAAGTACCTTTAAGTCTTAAGCTTCTGATATTGAAAACTTTATGCCAAATTAGAGAAGCATGAAGCTAACAGCCTCCTATATGCAATGAGCTGATTCCATGTCTGATTAAGTTGGTATAAAACTGTTCAAAAATTTTGAGTATCTTTTTTAAAAATGCATATAAATAAATATTTTAATTCTTAAAGTATACAGAGTAAAGAAAGAAAGAAGAATGAAAATAGTAGAGGTATCTTGTTTGGATTTTACATATTTGAAGGGATATCTGACAAATTTCTTTTAAAAAAATAATTAAATGCTTGAGCATGTGGGCATACACAAAAAGTTTAATTAGTCTCAAGTTAAAAATACTCAAGATCATAATTAAATATGGATTTAATTATCAGAAATTAGTAGTATAATCGTTAACGAATGAAATAAACTGGCAGGGTGGGAATCGATGCTTAAAAGTGTATTATGATACTTCTCTTACTAAGAGCCTTCAGAATAATTGCCTTGTAGTAGCCACCATGGTATTTTGATAATAAAACAAAGAATGTCTTTCTAGCTGTGTGTGAAACCTCAGTGTGCTTGTTAAACGTCCTGCCACCAGAATAACTACATCTACTCCAGAAAAACACAAAATACTATACATCGCTCCTCTTTTTCTCTGATGGAATTGAACTTCCCAACGTCTCCAGGAGTTTCCTTTTTCCAGTTCACTATCATCGTACAGGCGAGATGTCCTGCACGGTTATCCGGGGGTGGGGTGGTGGAATCTTCTATACTCGAGTACCAACTCACACCCGAGTACAATGATCAGCCCAGGAAACAGCGAGGCTGGGGGGAGACGACGACGATAGGCCGCATACAGACTACACGTCCAAAGATTAAAATAATGCCCCCCCCCACCACCGATAACCTCAACACAGACAGACAGACAGACACGAATCAATCAACTGGGGGGGGGGGGTGGGGTGGGTGGTAGTTCTGTCTGTCCTGAGGATCGCTGGTCGATCTGCTTCTGTTATCCGGCAGACAAAGGAAACAACAACCGCCCACCCAGCAGATTTTACCAAACCACTGACTTTCGTCTGTGTCTGTCCGTCCGTCTGTCTGTGTATATGTGTTGTTGTTGTTGTTGTTGTTTTTCTTCCTTACTTGGCCACCCTTCCATATTTCTGGAATATCTTGTGGATATCGTTATTGGTCAAGGAAAAGGGCAGATTGCCGACGTATATTGTGCTTTTGCTCGGAGCTAGCCCTCCGCTCATCTCGGTGGGTGGGACACCGGCCGATGGGACACCGCCGGTGTCACGGGTGACGGAGTCCCGTCTTCGTTACCGGTCACCGTTCGCATCAAACAACCCTCACCCTCACCCCCGCCGACTCGGTATCCTGTGTGTGTGTGTGTTTTAGCGGTGAATAAACTGCATATAAACTGAACTCACACCGGAAAAAAAAAAAAAATAGCCCCTAAATATATATAAATATATAATGATATAGTAATAGTAGTGAAGAGTTATCGGCGATTATCTTAACGTCGGATAATTCCGGCAGAGGGCGCAAGCAAAAAAAAAAAAACGGTTTTGATAAACACACTAACAGTAATAAATAGGAGTATAGCTACAATTAGTACTGTTAATAAAATGTAAAAATACGGCTTACAAATCAATGGGTGACGAGAGAGAAAATGTTCTAATAATCAATTTTTTTTTAAAAAAAAGGAGATAAATCTATGTGATTCCCCCCATTTTTTTAAAAGTAGCATTAGATCAGTAAACAAACTTAACAGGTTTTTAACAGTTTTAGAGAAATTTTCCCATTATAATAATTGATGCAGTTGTCCATATCATCAGTACCACACCAACAGAGGCAGTCGAAGATGTTCTTATCATTTGCGCTGACTGTGCGGTTACTGTTATGGAAAACGTAAATTAATCAATCAACATAAATCTTGGTCCATTTTCCATTTACAAAAATAAAAATATCTGTCGAGCATGTGTTCGGAAAATAAGAAAATGTCTACATTAAACATTTGCTCAATATAATAATAATAATAATAATAATAATAATAATAATAATAATAATAATAATAATAATAATTTACACGCAGATTTTTTCCATGATTATGTACACGAGGCTGTGGTAGAATATTACTTTAAGGAAAACAAATCGTTATTGATGAATTAAAATAACCAGAAAATCCAGACATATTTCCTTTCTGAATAAGTTAATGCAAAAAATGTGTAAAAGTAATGAAAAAGTATTTGTATTTTATTACAGTTACATTCACACATTATACGAAGAATTTAATGCATAAAAGAAGTTGTCGTCTTGAAGTTTCTGCTCAAATCTTATTTTTGTGTTTTTTTAAAAAAATAATTCATTATCTTAATATTAAAGAAAAATGTGTAGTATAGCCCAGACATTTAAGCAGTGAAACCTTCGTTAACCCTATCAAACAATTTTCGATTAGCATGCTGAGTTTAATCTCTAGATTTCTTCTTCAAAAGTATAATAATTAATTTAGCTTTTTTCTTTTTTTTTAGCAATCAGAAACCGCAAATATCTCAATCTTGCAGATTTTTTTAAAAGATTTCCCGAAGAATGGCTCATTAAAAAAAAAACAACAATAAAACAGAGTGGCTAAAACGTATATACAGTTGTCCCCCGATGTTCGCGGGGGTTACGTCCCTTGAGCACCCGCGAAGAGTGAAAAACCGCGAATATTGGACGTGATCAATAAAAATGCCTTAAATGCCTATAAACGTCAAAATATAACGCAAAATATAATAAAAAAATATAAATAAATACATAATAATAATTTAATAAAAAATACAGCACTCGGCGAAACATTAAAGATAGCTACACGTGGTAAACTGGGATGATGCTGGGCTGCATCTGCCTGAGACAGCGCCTCGTGGGCAGCAGCCAATCAGCAGCGAGGAGAAATGAATAACGCTCTCGGATTGGCTACTTTCAAACTTCCAGCCAATAGCGTTTATTTTAATATTGATATTTTGCTGAATTTACGTTAGTATTTATATTACAAAATTAGTAGATTATATTGTTATTAATAATTTAGCGTTAAAAAGCGTGAAAAAAATATTTTGCCACGAAAAAAGCCATAAAAAAATCGCGGAAGATATTTGCGATTCCGCGAATATGCGGGGGTTTCCACGAACAATTATTGGTTAGGTTCTAAGGAAAATTCCGCGAATAACCGGGGCCGCGATTACGCGGGGGTCGACTGTATATCATCCTTCAAGAATTTTTACGAGATATCCTCCATAAACTGTAATTGCCATGTTTAACTGAAGCCGCGAAATAGAGTTTACGATAAAATTCAAGCGAGAGAGAGAGAGAGAGAGAGTGTGACGGAACTATGAGTAGCAACTTTTACTGACCAGCTTTAAAGTTACCAACAACCTCTATGACGTCATAAGTAGAGAGATCGCGAAATAAAGTCGAATGACGTCAGGGATAGCAAAAAAAAAAACAAACATATATAATAAATAAATTGTCAATGAGAACTAAAGTCTAGGTAAACAGAAATACCGCTATGCCCATAAGTAAGTTGTTGAACGATTCACTGAGGATTCCAAATGCAGAACTCGCGGAATATCTGTTGAACGAGCTCTGTGGAGGAGTAATCATAATTTACACTCCCTATAAAAATGTCTCTCCTCCGCTTCCCTCGGAGTTAGCTGGATCTGCGGAAGGTAGATGGAAGGCAGATTTCGAAGTTGGACACAAATATAAAACAAAGCATCCAACCAATAGAATTCAGCAGTTAGATAAAATTCAGGCTAAACATCTGCTTGCAGACACTGAAACGGAAGTGAAAGCAGATGAAAGGTATTTCTCAGACAGTTTTCATTCAAATTTACCTCCACTGGATAAAGTTAGTGATGTTATTTTCAAAGATAACAACGACGAAGGTCTAAAATCGTCCGAAAAGCTACCAGCGGAACTTTCTAGACAGCAGCTTTTGCCATCAAATAAAGTTCAGGTTAAATATGTAAGCAAAATCGCTAGTGCCTCCCTGGGAACCGACAGTAGAGTTATCACGGACATATCTAAACCTGGACTTTCAAAACCTGACGAAGTCGATGAAGTTCTTTTCGAAATTATAGGCAAAAAGAATCAGCGAGCAGACGACAGACTTCCTCCCGCCGAGCGTTCTAAACCCCGCCTGCCTTCAGCAGAGGACGACGAACTTAAAGGTAACAGCGAAACTTCTGAGCAGCTGAACGCTGCAGACGAAGTATCCGCAGATCTTCCGACGACAGCTGCGGCGTTTGAGTGCAGGAACAAAACTGAAAGTGAAAGCTTGAAAGATGAAGTTCCAGCAAGCTTTTCTGATCGCAAATGTTCGCCACTGGATGGCGTTGACGTTGGGCGTGCAGACAAAGGTATCGCCGAAAACGTAAAAGCAGGCGACATATCAGAGAATACACAGATCTCTAAAACCGATGCCCCGCCATCGGTGGAAGAGGAAGCTGAGTCCGCTGGTGATGCTTCCAGTGGTAATCTACACAAAAGAACTGACGTTTCGCACAGTATTCCGCCATTGCACGAAGCTCGCGAAGATTTTGTGACGGATAAAAGCGTTGTAAACACCTTTGAGGCGGACGGAACTGCTGGGAAAATCTTTCCTGTCAATTTTCAAAACATACAGAGAAACTGTTATGCAAAACAAAGATATGACGAAGTTCCTATAGCGCTTTTGAGGAAGAATTTCATTCCTTTGCCTAAAAGCAAGCGTCGGGGAGCAATTTCTCAGTACAAGTCAAGAAACAAACCTTCTGCCAGGATCGAACCCAATAGAATAGAGAATCAGCAAAATGAAGATCACAATGTGGTGTCTACCATTTCTAATGAAAGACCCGGGAACCGAAAGAACAATAATTATAAGAATGAAAAGAAGACATGTTCACTTTCCAGGATTGAACTCAGTAAAGCAGAGGATCAGCAAGATGAAGATCACGATGTAGTACCTACCATTTCTACTGAAAAACCAGGCAGCTGGAAGAACGCTTATTATAAGATTGAAAATAAACCATGTTCACCTTCCAGGATTGAACTCAGTAAGGCAGAGGATCAGCAAGATGAAGATCACGATGTAGTACCTACCATTTCTACTGAAAAACCAGGCAGCTGGAAGAACGCTTATTATAAGATTGAAAATAAACCATGTTCACCTTCCAGGATTGAACTCAGTAAGGCAGAGGATCAGCAAGATGAAGATCACGATGTAGTACCTACCATTTCTATTGAAAAACCAGGCAGCTGGAAGAACACTTATTATAAGACTGAAAACAAACCATATTCATTTTCCAGGATTGAACTCAGAAAGGCAGAGGATCAGGAAGATGAAGATCACAAAGTAGTACTTACCATTTCTATTGAAAACCCAAACAGCTGGAAGAACGCTTATTATAAGATTGAAAATAAACCATGTTCACCTTCCAGGATTGAACTCAGTAAAGCAGAGGATCAGCAAGATGAAGATCACGATGTAGTACCTACCATTTCTACTGAAAAAACAGGCAGCTGGAAGAACACTTATTATAAGATTGAAAATAAACCATGTTCACCTTCCAGGATTGAACCCAGTAATGCAGATGATCAGCAAGATGAAGATCACGATGTAGTACCTACCATTTCTATTGAAAAACCAGGCAGCTGGAAGAACGCTTATTATAAGACTGAAAAGAAACCATATTCATTTTCCAGGATTGAACTCAGAAAGGCAGAGGATCAGGAAGATGAAGATCACGATGAGGTACCTACCATTTCTATTGAAAAACCAGGCGGCTGGAAGAACGCTTATTATAAGACTGAAAAGAATCCATATTCATTTTCCAGGATTGAACTCAGAAAGGCAGAGGATCAGGAAGATGAAGATCACGATGTAGTACCTACCATTTCTATTGAAAAACAAGGCGGCTGGAAGAACGCTTATTATAAGACTGAAAAGAAACCATATTCATTTTCCAGGATTGAACTCAGAAAGGCAGAGGATCAGGAAGATGAAGATCACGATGTAGTACCTACCATTTCTATTGAAAAACAAGGCGGCTGGAAGAACAATTATTATAAGACTGAAAAGAAACTATATTCAGTATCTGGCCACGATCTGTTTATAGACCAGTCTAACAAGAAAGGTGAGTGAACTTAAGGTTGATCTGTGTGTGGAAGCGCGTATAATGTTTTTAGTGTGTCTCGGAGAGATGAAGACGTAGAAGCAGAAACTGTAGCCAACAAAGTTGATCTCATCGAAGTAGTGTTTTAGGAAAAAAACAAAAAGGTACACGATACACCTGTAGACCATTTCGTTATACGATACTAGGTAGATGACATCTCGTGCTAATAATTTTCCATTTCTCTTCATACGGAGGGTCATTTGAAAATACAAAACAGCTTTCAAGTATGTGAGGGGCGAACCTACTAATTTTTACCTGTACAAAAGGGCGCTACCCTGAGACCATCTCCCCCCTAATTGTTTTTCTCGCATGCTAACAACGGAATCAATAGTTGACAACTTGCATCTGCAGATAGAGGATCTGCTTATCTGTGAAGCATACTGATGAAGAAAAAATACGTTTTTTTTTTTTTTGTCATCTTTACTGCATAAAGTATTACATCGATAGGATGGTTCGGGTCAATTAAGAAATTCCAACTCAACTGGGACAGAATCGTCAGAAAATCCGAAACAGGTTTGGAGATATTTCCTCTTGTAAATTCCAAAAAAAAAAAACAAAACATCACGCATATATTGCGACATAAATACGAGTGACGTTTGTTAGTGACGTCATCAATTTAATCTTCAATTATGAACTTGGATATCGTTTGGAGGGGAAAATAACACCGGCCCCCTATTTTAAAATAATCACATTAAAAAAATTGCATAAACTTAAGAAAATTACCAACAACTTTTCACAAAAAAAATAATGACCGGACGATGCTTTCAAACAGTAAAATGTATAATCATCCTGTCGAAGAGCTGGCCGAATGTCTTGTCGACGAGGAAAACGGAGTGTTCATATTCTACCCAAAAGGGGATCGTCGGAACTTCATAATCTTTAACGAGGACGGTTTAGAACCACGGCCTGAAGGCGATCGAGGTAGATCCACCGCGAATCAGTCCAGATCTGTTCAGGTGAAGAATGTCGAAACGCAAACAACGGATACATCGGTCGCACCCCATGGCAAGAAACCCAGTTTTTCGCGACTTTCTGGCAGTAAGCGAAGTTCCGGATGTTCCAGGACCGGAAAGAAAAACTCCGTTACGTTTTCGCAAGATGTAAACAGGAAGGAAGGCCAGCACGTCAAACGCGCGAAAACAAAGCATTTTCCTGAAGGTTTTCACGAGTCGCTCTATCAAAAATCGTCGTCACCGTGTGCGATCGATCCAGCTGGCAATTCCAAAGATGAGCTAAATCTAGAAATGTCCACGACAAAGGACATTCCTAAGGCCGATTCCAAAGACGAGTTTTCCCAACGTTCGACGTCACCGTATAGATATGAGTTGGCAAACTGTTTGGAAGATTCTGAGGAAACGCGAAACGACCAAAATGAACAGATGCCCGAGATTCCACCAAAGCGCCACGACAAGCCATACGAAACTGTCTCGAGAAATAAGGGGATTTCTGAAGATTACACAAACAGCCTAAACGATAAAAGTCCGCAGAACCGCAAAGACGATGCGGAGAATACTTCCAAAACTAAAGATACCGAGGCCCTTTCCGCAGATGAATTCTATGGCGTTAATTCAACAAATAAATATCGAGAGAAAAGTAAGCAAAATTTCGTTTATGTTAGCAAATAATTAGCCAAACAAAACAATTTAAGCTTACAAAAGTAAATGAAATAATAATGATAATTTATTATTATTATTATTACTATTATTATTAAGGTAGAAGAATCAGATCAATATATGCTAGTTATCAAACCAAAAAATGAGGTAAAATCAAACCTACTATCAGAATGCTTCTTAGAAGTTCGGTAAAATACCTTCAAAAAAGCAAGACTATCGACGTATCTTGTTAAAAGCTACTGAGAACTGATAGAAGGGATTTAACAGACCCAGCTAATAACATAATAGTATTTCATCGATCGGTCCTGGAGCAAGTTACTCGTCGACATGCAGACGTTTAAAGTTCACGATAATTTCTCCAATCAGTGAAGGCGCCCCCGATCGGTACGTTGTGGCACCCATCCTGGTACAGAGCACCTGCGAGGTGACGTCTCCAACAGTGCCGCTACCAAAGACCCACAACAGTCTGGAATCGCCCTGATCCAGCGAATTGTTTCAGTTCTATCATACATCCGGCCGACAGTTTCGGTGCGAGCGACCGACGCCACAAAGCTCGCGTGGCCACTAGAGGGCGTCACAGCAATGAACCGACTACCGCTGCCGTCACAAGTAAAAGTGTACCTTTGTGACGTCATGTGCGGGTAAAAGCTTTCATTAAGAATTATATTTTTTTTTTCGGGGGTTGGGGATTAAAAAAAAAAAGTAGCAGAGGCAACAACACCGGGATGTAGTCATAAAATAAATAAAATAAATAAATATATACATATCCAAAACCAAAAAGAAAGAAACACCTGTAAGTATGCCAATCAGCAAACTGTTAACAGACTCGCTAAGTCTTCCCAACCAGCAGCTGGCCGAATGCCTGATGGACGAGCTCTACGGGGTGTTCCTCGTCTACCCGAACAAGCAGCGGACGCTCCCTGGCGGCTCCGAGGAAAAGGGAGCGCGCGAGAGGGACAAACCGGAACGAAAGGACGGCTCTCCTAAAGCTGAAAATGAACTGGTCATCGGAGAAGGAGGAAGGTCCTTCTGCCTGGTCCTGGCCGAGTCAGACGGCCGGCCCAGAACAGTCGAGACACAGACGGCTGCCGCGAACGAGCTCGACAAGCAGGGAGACTTCTCAAGCCAGCACGAGATTTGTTCGGAGGGTTTCTCAAGGGGATCGCTCCCGCCAACTAAATCTCCACCCACCACGAGCGATTCCAGGCAGAATGGTAAGTGCTAGTCGCTTGACCAGGCAAGCGAGTCCGAGAGATTTACCTACGGCGGGTAGATAAATCTATGTGGGTTTTCTGAAATGACTAATTTCGCTTTAATTTCCAGTTTTGGAGAAAACCTCCCCGGCGGCGGAGGGGAAAACCGGCGCAGACGCCTGGAATTCCGGCATGGCGAAAATGTCCGAGGAAGATTACGGTAATCTGGTGGAAGGTCAGACCCAGGACTACGACGTGCTGGTGTATGTGAGCAGCGACATCTTCAACGCTCACCGCGAGGAGCTGTCGGCCAACAGTAAGACCCTGGCCGATCTTCTCAGGTCCAAGTTCCCGGCAAAGGCGCACCTGCGCTGCGAGATTCACCTGAAGGAGGTGACGCCGGAAGCCTTTCGAGTGTTCCACCGCTTCGTCTACACCGGCGGGCTGGAGCTGACCCCGGTCAACGTGATAGAAGTGCTGCTGGCGGCCGAGTTCCTCAAGTCGGCCGGCTTCCTCGACCAGGTGTGCGAGGTGGCGGAGGGCCACCTGGCCGCTGTCAACATCGACTCCGTCATCAAGACGCTGAACAGCAGCGCCCTCCCCTACACCTGCGAGGTGCGCGACTTCATCGCGCGGTTCGTCCTCTCGCGGTTCCCGCAGGTACACTTCCGGCAGAGCTTCCTGAACCTCAACCAGCGAGCCGTGACCAACCTGCTGACGCAGAACGTCTGCGACATCCCCGAGTTCCAGCTCTTCCAGGCTGCCTTCAAGTGGATCAATTTCCAGCCGGAGAGGAAGAAACAGACGCGCGCCGTCTTCGGCTGCATCAGATTTGGCAGGATGTCCCCCAAGCAGGTGATCGAGACGGCCGAGATGCTGAAGACTGTGCGCAGTTCCTACGACTTCAGGGCCCACTTCCTCGAGGCCTGCTGGTAAGTTTGAGCCCTGGCTTCGTTAACGTTTCGAACCCCAGGTCATCTTCACTGGCGGACGGCGGAATACTACGTGGCAGCCCTGGCCGGTCTGTGCGACAGTTGGAGCCGCCAACGAATTGCCGGGGCTGTCTGTCTGGCTAAAGGTTTGGCTGAAAGGAACTTCCAGGTGAACACTGGTTAAAACGACGCCCGTGCATAGAGTAAATCAAGCACAGAAGCAGGTGAAAAGTTGGCATGGCTAACGCCCGAACGTTCCAGTTGTGGAAAGGCTAATGTCAATCGGCAGGACAAAGGTGTCCACTAAAAAACAGTTAATGGCGAGGATCCACAGGAGCTACAATAACGATTGTAGTTGAAAAGGTCAAGGGAGGGTATTGCTTAGCTTGGCAGGGAGGAGACACTCGATAAAGGCGCCAGCCAGCACTCCACAATGTTGCGTAGTTCTTTAGTGGCCGTTCCCCATCAGACACCATTAACCGAAATGGCAGCAACGTGCCTGCTGCCTTGGAGACTTTTCTTCTCACCTGGACCCTGTGGAACCAACCATTCAGGTTCTTTGTGGATTGAAGTGCTGATGGGGTCTGCACTGAGAAAATTAATTGCTCTATATTTAATTGAATTAACTTTACCCTCTGAAGATGCAGATATTTTACACACAGGTGAGCATCCAGAATTCCGTGTTATTCAGGACCCCCCCCCCTCGCTCAGTCCTCGTGGCTAGTACCGCCAAGCTGCTGTTTCTTGTATTTCTGCAGGGGGATGTTCCTCTTCACTAAATACTGTAATAGTGGGAAACCACCTACCAGCCACTGGTGGGAGTGTGGATGGTAGGGTCCGACCTACTACATTTTTAAAATGAGCCTGGTAATTTTCCTGAGGACTGTTAAAATTTGAAAATGTGTCAAACCGAATTTTGGTTCTTGCTGATGCTGTCTGACCACTCACGATCATTACGGTCACCTTTCGCACGCTTAGTAAACTGTGTGGAAATTTTTGGTTTTCATGAGATTCAGCCACCTTTTAAAGCATGAGAAAATTCTGTTTGATAAGCCATCCTGAATGATTTCTGAGCGAACAGACCTTTAACCAAGTTAATACTATAAACACATTGTAGGATGGCAACCATTCTGAAAGAAAACTGCAGTGATCCTTTTAATATCAAGATTCCGGAGAAACGGAAAAACCTTAGTCAAGCCCCCTCCTCAGGACTGGCGAAAGCAGGTGCACAAGGTATAGTAAGTATGTTTATTGAAAAACACATCTGACTTTCGCTACTAGTCTGACATTTCTCATGTGTTTTCTCGGTTACTCTTATTTAGATTTGTGTTGAACAGAACACAGATTTCTTTGTATAATGGGGACTTATTATGGAAACAAAAGCAAATACATTATCCAAACCAAATAAATAATATACACAAGGTGAGACATGGATAAAAAAAGAACTACCAAACATTAGGTAACATGACACATGTTTGGATATGGGTTTATAGTATCATAGTGGCTTGTACTTCATTGACAAAGGTGTTGGTATTTTCAAAGTAACATTGAAATTAATGATGTATTTTTTATATTTAAATATCAAAGTTAAATTGCTAGGTACAAAACTTCTCAAGATGTGAGGAATAAGACTGAGTGGGGTTTCTCTCTTTGTTACAGTGGCGTAGCGTGAAAGCGTAGATAGCCTGGAGACTGCTGATTATCTTCTCATTGTTACTACAACAACGTTAAGAAAGTCTGCTGTGTTAATTCATTAGTCGCATGCTTGATGTTTTGGGAAAGTTTATATTAATAGCGGACACTGGAGATTTATTTCGATATTTAAGTTCTCTGGGAAAGTTTTCAATCCAGCTGAAGTGTGGTACTTCTAGTCCAACTGAAGGAGATACAGAAAAATGGCCACCATTTAAATTTCCTTGAAACATTTTTCACAGCAAAGACTAAGATGGACAGTCTTGAAGTGTTATCTGCAGCCTGTCCATACTGCTACCCAGCGTTTTCTGGATCAAGACTTCAGATTATAGTAGTGGTTCCCAACCTTTTTGGACTCGTGGACCCTTTTTTCTAATACTCAAAAGATCTGCGACCACCTGCAACACTCCCATAATTGAAAAAAAAAAAAATCACATAAATAAGAGTTTTATTTGAATATATTGACAGTTTTGAGAGAAATTCGCCAGGAAAAGACATTTTACACTCATCCTTCAACACATCTTTCTTTCTCAAAATTTAGTGACCTAATGTGATGCTTGTTGTTGCGTCTGGGCAGCCAGCTTGGGAATTCGCGGCCGTGTATTTGCCAAAGCCAACCTCGTGTCATCCTCAGCATTCAGCCTGTTCCTTGCCTTCGTTTTGATGTGAACAAGAGTTGAAAATCCAGTCTCACAGAGATAGGTGGAGGCAAATATGGTACATATAAACGAAACAAACACATACTCATGAACAGTTTCTTGACTCATGTCATACGACAAAAATTGAAACTTCCAGGGTTCCCTGATTCCCCCCCCCCACCCCCTAGAGTTAGGGGGGGTTGGGAACCACTGGATTAGAGGATGGTCAGCCTGAAGTGTTTTCCATTTGCTGTCTATACTTTTAAACTGTACTGTTATTTTGTTATAAAAGGAAGTGAAAATCTCTCCAAAGTTTTGTTCAAATCCTATCTAATTAATTTATGTGTTTCCCTGTCTGAGGCCTTTATCAGAAAATTCCTAAAGAAACCTTTTTCATTCTAGTTAGCAGCGCGGTAGTTCACTGGCAGTATTGCAGGAACCAATTCAGTTTGGTGTGCTTTTCCTCTTGCTCTTGAATGATGTGGTCTGATAAGAATTTCCCTGCGAAAGTTGCAAGTGCTTGACTTCAGGCGGTGCATGGTTGGCAGCACTTCTTGGCGAACAATTGTGGCGCTATGCTCCCTTAACAGGGTTGCCTAGGCATCGGCTTATGATTAAGAAATAAAGGAAAAAAACTTAACTTTCTGCAGTGAGCTCTGGCCCAGTTGTTGCTACTCATTGTTGGAACAAGGCAGATGAGTGGGTTGGACTGTCTTTGCACAAGTCAGCCTCACTATAATCCACTTACATGCAGGTGACTTGTGGTCAGTCAGTAAGATTGTGCCAGAACAGGACTTGTGAGTAAGCTACAGAAGAAAACATATCTGATCATACAATCCTCCTGGAGCAGTCATTAATGACACCATTACCATAACTTTTTATGCATTCTACTTGTCATATTGTTTTGTAATCTAGCATTCATTTTCATAAAAATTTCTGCTGCCCCATAAGTATTGAAAAACTATAACTTTTTTTTAAAGGCTGATTCTAATTTGAAGGCATATAAAGCATCAAAGATACCTTTTATACCTGAGGCAATTGATAATGATATTTCATCTTCACCTTACAGAAGAGGCAGAGAAATACAGGGTGACATAATCTGTGTTTTAGGTTACCAGAGTTCTAATATGAAATTACGTTATGGTAAGATTAAAATTTTATTTTCTAATAAGGAGGTTCAATAACATTTATTCAAAAGCATAGTTAGTATAAGCTAACAGTTATTAGCAAGAAGGATTGATGAACACAATAACATCATGATTTCATTATAATTTAAATTTAGAATTCACAGAAATAACTCGCTGGATCCATAATTATTTAAACTGTTGAAGTGATAGCAATGTTACAATGGTAAACATGTGTTACATGGTTCATCAGATTTATGCTTTTTTTTTGCTGGGATAATTTAATTTGTTAATAATAAAGTGTTGAAAAAGCAGATAGCAGTGTTTATATTGTGGATTCAATTTTAAAAATTTTAAATGCCTTGATAAATATGCTTGTGTGTGTGTGTGTTCACTTAGCATGTAACTTGTAATACAACTTCAGATTTCTTTCTCTACAGGAATACGTGAGTTTTGTGTTGAGAAGAACAAATGGCTGCCTCCTGTAGATCTACCTAAACAAATGCAAAGATTTGCTCTAGTCAGAGTAGATGACAGACTCTACATTATTGGTATGCTTTGTTTTCTTATACTCTCTGAAAATGTGGATATGACATCTTAAGCAGAAATCATTCACACATTGCTATATTTGAGCCATTCAGGCTCTGTGACTAAGTATCGCCATTATTATTCATTATAATTAACCCTTATGATGCTGAAAGCAGATATGTCCGCTTTGACATTTATAGCCATTTGATGCTGGAAGCAGATTTATCCAACAGCTTCAAAAAAAACCTTTTCCTTTATTGTGATAAGTGGGAATACCCTCACATCTTTGAAAGCGCCACGACTTCTCCGGTGAAATTCCTAATTCTTTTTTTTTTTTTTTTTGGTGGATAATTGAAACTTTCCAGCATAAAATTTAATTAAGCATCAAAAGGGTTAAAATGCTTGTGGAGTATAGGTTTGGAGCAGTACTCAATATAATGTTTTTTTTTTTTTTTTTTTTGTTTTAATTAAAAGGTTATGCTTCTTTGCCAAGCCTGCTAATTACAGCTTGGGTAGAACTTGATGTTTTCTTCTGGAAAGGAGACTGCAGATAAGTTTTTAGTCAGAAGGTTTTTGTTCATTTAAGTAAAACTTGAGAAGGTCAGAGGCCTGGTTTCCATTAACCTAAAGTGAGGGTTAGATGCACTGATATTAATGTCTTAGTATCAAAATGAAAAGCCTGCTTTTAATTAGCACTGATTTTGTTGTTGTTTTTCTTGCTTTTAATAAATTGTAAATACAAGACTGGATTATAGTTGTTAACATCTAGGGCCAGGTTTGGAATATAGAAGTGTTTTAAACTTGAAAAGAATTCCCTGAGGAATAAGAAAAGTTATTAAAACTCATGTGGATGGTACAACCACTTTAAATATTAAAAATGTGATAGTGAATTACAACAAAAATATTCTTTTAAGGAGCAATCGTAATATGTGCTGTTAATGTGAGGATCATATGGCCTCTTTGGTGATGGTGACATAATTGAACTCCTAGCATCTATTAGCAGCAGCCAACATTATCTCATTATTAGTAATAAAACAGTGGGCACCAAAGTAGCAATTTTTAAAATTACAATCTTCTAACGCCATTACCTTGTGATGCCACACCTGAGAGGCTGCATAGTTAGTCGCTTTGGCTTCAATTCTTCATTAATCTGATAGCAAAGCTTATAAATGCACTTTGGCTGCTACTCACTGGGAAAGCTGTTTCATTCAGAAGTTAGAAGCAGATGAAAAGGTAAAATGTCACTCTGGCTGTAACTATTAGCTGCTAGATAATTGTATGACTTAGATGATCATTCACATGGCAGGTTTCTGCACTAAGAAGAAGATGCTGTGATTTGGATGTGTTCTAGCATCTATTTCCAATCCTTGGAAGTGCTGTTTCACCCTTACTGCTGTTTTTAATGTGATAGGCCAAAACTTTGGATTTTGATTGATTTGAATGACATGGTGTACTGAGTGAGACTGGGTTCCAATGGTAACCATCTTCTGCTGGTGATTCTTTGAATGCTGCTTATTTCTCATGACATTGTTCGAATCAATCTGTAGCTGAATAAATGTTGAAGGATTCTTGTTCATTCCATTATGCGTGACCAGCAAGCAGCAGATAGGAGGATTCCAGTCACATTATAAAGACTTAGTAATGTTTAATTAACGTTAGATTGTCTACCTACTGGCAACATGGTGGAACATCTGTTGACCCAACAACGCTACAGACTGAAGGAAAAATATTTCTGTAAATTTTTTTTCTTCCTCACCAGCGCATTTATCCGAGTTCAAATAAAATCTTGTTTTTTTTTTCTAATGCAGGTGGAGGAGAACATAAATCAAAAATAACGAAGCTTCAAGCCACAAACACTGTGTTGTGCTATAATCTGTCCACTGAGAAATGGGAGGAAATGCCACCAATGCATGAAAAACGCATAAATCACTGCGCCTGTGTGTTGTTGGAAACCATTTATGTTATAGGAGGGCGTGATGAAAAGGAGAGGTAACTCTGGATAGGAAAGCTGCATGGTGGTGATATTTCCTAAGTCTGTCTTATCTATTTGTGTTTCTAAATATCTGTGTTTTAGGGAGAGAGAAAAAAATGGGAAGAATAATGCAATCACTTTTAAGTTTAACTTGGGGCTATTTGTAGTGAAATTTAAACAAAGAATGACAAGGAACATCAATATTCAGAAAACAAAAACTTCATCTTTACTTAGTCCTTACTCTGTGGCAAAAAGGAACAAAAGACCGTCTTTATATGGTATTTACATGGCATTTACTCTCGCATTTACTGGCACGCAATGTCATGTATTGTGTGTGTGTTAGTCATGTGTATAGTCTTTATGCCAGTCCATTAAAAGCATTTTTGTGTCCACTGACGACCAAATGTCGTTGACCTGAACAGAAGGAGTTGGGGGATTTAAGTTCACACAAACAGCAGGCTGATAGCTAAGAATGTCCACTGATTTATTTTCAGCGTCTGCTTTCTATTTCCCAGGGTACTGGACACAGTGGAATGTTACATATCAGAGTGGAAAAAGTGGGTGTTTATAGAGAGTCTCCAGGTGGGGCGGTTCGGGGCTGCTGCAGAGAGCTACAACTCCAACGTGTATGTGGCCGGTGGCTTGAGTGCCAACAGTCTGACCTCGGCAGCTCTACTGAAAAGCGTGGAGTGCTACAGCCCTGCTGAGGAGAGGTACGCACCATTCGTCCGCTTCCAACATAGCAAAGAAAACTAAGGACATCAGTAGCATTGAGTGAGAAAAAAATTTAGAATGCATATGGTTGACGAATTTAACAGCAATAAACAGATTTTGTGCTGTTAGAGAGGTAAATTACTTTGGGAGATATCTTGAGATGTGACTTAGACTTTGTCGTTGTCTGTATCCTCTTGGTCTTCTGGTTTACATGGGGATCCCCCCCCTATGCATTTAGGTTCTCTGCAACCCTGTAATCTAGCAACATTGGTTCATGTCTGGCAAAAACACTGGTTAAGGATGCCTGGACAGACGTTCAGTGCGGCCTGATCCACTGGTTAATGATGGAAAAACCACCAGCTACGTGGTTTTCTGACAGTTTGCTGAAGCGGCGAAACATTCCAGAAAGCTCAGTGTAGGGACTGAATTAAAATGTTTGGGACATTTTGAAGAAAAAAAAAGACGTATTTGTGAAAACTTGCACATCTGAAGATCTGATTATGATGCATTTGTGTAGTCTTGAGCTGTTAACCCCCAGCTGGCAAGGTGCGGCAGGGAGCTTCATTCAGGTGGCGCTGTTCGCCGGTGAATCAGGGAAGTTAAAATAAGCTGCGAAATAAAATCGGATCGAGTGAATGAATTATGCATTTACAATTAAGGAACGTTGGAAACTTGCGCCTTGCATGTTTTCTTTTAATGTATTGATGGGTTTTTTTTTTTTTGGTTTATCCCCCAGGTGGACCAGCTGTAGTGGTCTTACGTTCCCACGCTGCTTTTCCTGCATGCACACCGTCGGTGGAAGGCTGTTTATATGCGGTGGGACAAAGCTGTCCCATAATAAACGACTGGAGAGCATCAATACCGTTGAGGAGTACAGGGAGGACGTTGGATGGAGAGAGACCACCCCCATCCCTACAGCTAGATACGATTATGGGATAGCAGCTATGGGTAAAACATTAAAACGTTCTGAACCCTTTTCACATGTGCGTGCGCGCACAGAATTTTTAAATTTTCTGAATCCATTGGGTTGGACCTCTTGTCTTATTTCCTAATTTTTCTGGTAGCTTTTTTACCTGATAGAAGCATCAGTACCACATAGGTAGTGTTTTTGAGTTCCACTAAATATCGAACCACTGTTTCACAGTGTTGTGGGAGTTTTAAATTAACAGCGAACGAGGAACTTACAACTTCGTTCTGAAGCAGCATCAACTGGAAATCAAAATGGCTCCAGAGAAGTAAAATGTCTGATGGTCAACTCTTTGTGGAGGAGATGAAAGTGTCAACATGGTGTTCAGTTAAGGAAGACTGAAAATGACAGCATAGCTTAAAATATATTTATTATTGTTTATCACATATTTAAAAAAATTGCTTTGATGGTATATAGATTTTTAAACATTGGCTTGCTTTTAATTATTTAGAATTATTAGTGAATACTAGAAGCAAGCAAAGTATGATTATATCTTGATTACATCAGTGGAATACATTGGTCATATGCACTGCTTACCATCCCTTAAGGAAGAAAACCACTTAGAGACTCACAGTGGAATTGTGAGCTTGGATTTATGGGAAATGTAAGGTTCTGACAATAATGTGATGTTCAAATTTGGGTTTATCAGCGCGTTTGCAGTTATAAGTTATAATGCTAAGAATACACGTGTTACCAACCAGCCAAAAGGATTATGGAGCATCTATTTAAAAGATAGCAGTGAAGACAAAGCAGCTTTTGATCATTAGGAAAAACAATGGTTGCCACGCTGCCCAGACTTTCAGTGTGCCGCCATTATCCTGCCAAAGGAAGGGTGATGTTACCCAGATTTTCTTCCACCTTTTATTAGAATGGAAGATCTTCCAGTGGACACCAAGAAACATTATCTCTGTAGACCGGCTGTACATTCAAGGCCAGCCAGCTGCTTATCTGGTTAACAGTATTGCTGCTGCTTCAAACAAGCTGTTTAGCAATGTTATGTTGCTGATAGTTACAGAATCTATTAACTCTGTCTCACGCCTTAAAATATTACAAACAGAACTTTATTTACAGGTATCGATCCTGTATGCTCATATTTATCCTATCTTTTTTTGTGTGTGTGTGTGTGAAGACAGATAATTCATCAGCTTCAATTTTCTAACTTTTTCAGTCTTTGTTTATATTCATTAAAAAGAAAAAAAAACAAACTTTCTATCTACAGTGTAAAGAAATGAAGAAAACCTTAATTAACCCTGAACCTACTGTCTGTGTATTTTGATGAGGATTTCTTACAATTTACCTCTGTCAACAAAATCAGTCCCACAGTTCTTTATTGTCCCTAGTTCAGATACCATATGAAAAGTGGTTATAAACTTTTAACTGTATCTGTTATTAGAAAACACTATTCTCACAGTCATTGGTTGTTTTCATAAGGCTCACTGCCCCTAAGTAACTGTGGGATCAGCTGTTTTCAAGTCATTAGCATAGGTATGTTCACTGGTTGTTTATCTACAGATGACTGATTGTCTTTGTATTACTATGGTACTAATTGTTTTGCATGTCACTATCCAACTTATTTTCACTAGTTAATTCTCTACAGGTGACTGTCTTTATGTGCTTGGTGGAAAAACCGGACCAGAAGATATGCTCATCCAGACGGTGGACTGCTTCAATATCAATACGGAAAAATGGGATATTTTTTCAACCATTAACTTGCCATACAATTTTATCACATCTGTTTCCAATTCAGAATTTTTAAAAAATGTTGAATAAACACCGCACTACTTGTTTTTATTTTTTATCTTTTTGTGTTGTGATTATCCTTAATGTAAAGTAAGGACAGAGCTGTCAGACACTACACTCTAAGAGACGGGCTTAATACATACAAAATACTGCAAGCCGAGAACTTCCCACACGTACCAACAACAAATACTAGGTGTTTCCTGAAGTGATTTATAAAAAGAGACCGTGTATAGTTAGCATCCAAAGCTTTTCCTCTGTGGCTCTCTTTCATTTGTTCAGCTAATCTGCTCTTGTTTGGGGAATTTTGCACGTTAGAATTTTACAGTAACTACCATTCTGATCACGGGGAAGGAAAGAAAGCTAAGAGGTGTACGCATTTCTTTTGTGGAAAACACATGAAGACATTGGCAGATATGCATTTCTCTTGTTGCATTTAATGTTGTGTAAATATTTCACTACTTGTGTGGGATAAGAAAGCTAATGTTATAAAAACACAGATTTACAAGAAAAGCTAATAATCCAAAAATATTTCCCGTGTCCCGCTGAATTAAATAGTTTCAATTAATTGCATTCTAAAATGTTGATGCTGCTGTAAGGCACTGCAATATTCATAAATGAGAATATATAATCATTATGTCAATTTTAAATAACATTCAGTTAATAAATTGTAATTTGAGTTATATGAGAAGGTGCAAAAAAGCACCAGTTTAATTTTAATCATTGATTAGCCATTTTTCTGCAGATTATAGTGGGATCGCATTATATTTATATATATAATCATTTGCTGGTGTGTGAAATTTGTGAGGTAGGCTGGAAACTTTTTGATGCTGCTAACTTCACATCTTTGTGTACCCTAAAACCTGATTGAAAATAGTTGTTGATCTGATTTGAACAATGCCTTTTAAAAATTAATATGCACTTTTTACCGGTCGTATATGAAAAATGCCCAAAAATATTTGTCAAGTGGAGTTGACAGGTATCTCCCAAATACCCAGAATAGATTTGAAATCATTACTTGATCTAATAATGAGATATGTGAATATTTATCATCTGGATGGACAACTTTTTAGGTAAAAATCAATTGAAGTGGTTACTTCTGGAATACCCTTCAACAAAAAATGTTTATGCAATCTTCAGTACAAAAGCATAGGGATGTTGTAACTAATGTCAAAAAAAATGCACCTATACAGTATATTAACCATATAGTGATGAAAACATAGTAAATGTGGAATCTCTGTCTTTTACTAAACGCGACCATAATTGGAAGTGAAAAATATTCTTCCAGCACATACAGTGGAATTAAGATGACTAAGTCAGAGAAAGCAACAACAAAGGAAAACATTCACAAGTGTTTCTTCGGTCTGGTAGGGTGGAAGAGGGAAGTAACCAACTCAGTTCTGCACACCTTCCTGATATAGTTTGTTCTCTCTTCACCAGCGTTCTGGTTTTCAATATCTGGAAAACAAAAGAGTACCTGGGTTTACACCCAGCAGGTAAAGACTATAGGAATTCACCTCACAAATGCCTATTTTTCCAGTCATGGTTAGCGACCCAGGACTGCAGACTCCTGGATGGGGCAATGGTGCATGATAACAACTATGTACTGTTACTGTGCGATCAGTATTCACCTGCTTAGTGAAAATTTCTTTGCAACTAGCCTTTGATGGTGGCTCCCACTAGTCTTTGTGTGGATCTCCACCCCCTGCTTTGTCATCTGATATTGCTACCAAGCCTGGGCACTGTCATTACTACAATAACTTCTACTTTCGTCTTGCAGCCTACGATGAGACGGGGATGTACTCTCTGTGGATTCTTTGGTTACCTTCTAGTTAGTAAGAACACTGAGAGAGTGCTCAGCTACAGTGGGAAACTTAAATATTCGAAGATGACCCTAAATATATTTTGGAAACAGTTGTCTGGCCGACAGTTGCTTTTGTATTCCACTGAGTCAGGTGATAGGGTGTTAGTGTGAAATTTCTGTTTGAGTAAAGTCTCTCTTTCTGAAGGTGCTTCGGTGTTTTAAAAAGGTAACTATTAAATGATTTCAACTGATGACAAATCAATTGAAAATATGAGAGTATGTACAAGTAGTGCATGGAGTTTTAATGAGGACTTAACTATGATATGCAATATAGAAAATTAAAAATGATAGATGATAGTCTCTGATCTTCTGCATCTATTAATAGCTAACTGCTGTAGCCTCTAACTAATATGATCAGATTAGTAGGTCAATGTTTCACTCCAGGCTTTCAAAAACACACATCACTGACACTGTGATAGTATATGGCAATAATCTATAGAAGAAATTGTCAAACAAAGCTTGTCTGACGTGAGTGTTATTTACACCATATAAGTAGGCCAAGAAGACTGCAGGCTTAGTGTCAAGTATTGTAGATCATTTGGCAGATGTACAAATAATGTTAACCCTTTCCCAGCATAATCATGTTTTGTGGTGTGCCATGCTATAAAACATTTCCAGGCAAGTTAAATGCAGACTAAAATGTTCACATTTTTACCACAGATGTAATTTATTGCCTATTGTGCGCCATTTTTTAAAATCCAGAAATACATTAATGATACTCTGGTATTTTAGTATTTTAGATTTTTTATGTATTTAGTGTGCTTTAATTCAGTTTTTAGATCATCATAGCTAATCTGTTACCATTTTATAGTGGATCTCTCGCAGAAATTCTTCTAATTTTTCTGGATGGACAAATACCAGGTTTATTAAATTATGGTCAGTTACACTAACTACATTCAGTGATAACGTTAAGATGGAGATTTTGTTCCATTAGAGTTGTGCGGTGTATTTAAAAGTTTATTGTTGAATAAACTTTAGAGTTTCCCTCACTCATATTCATGCATTTATTTAACTGAAGTGATTATTTAGTGGGTGTTAGGGTTAGTTCTATGCACTTGTTTTAGTTTTCAAGTGATATTCTTTTTACTTGTTTTTGTCTTCTATCTTAAGTAAGGGTAGGTCTTGCTATGTGTACCCACAAACTCCACCATTATATTTACTCCCAACTTGTTTTTTTTTTCTCCTCTTATCTTGTTCTTAACCTTTTTTTTTGATGGATTCAGCAACTTATGGTATCACTTTCAATTTGAGAAGATGCCGCAAGAAAGAAACAGTCATCATGTTGAATAAATTTTTGCAGTATCTTAACCCTGGGGATCCTGTGTTGGATTAAGCAGGATTATGAGAGGAACTTGGAATAGCATGGGTGTAATTGTGTTAACTGTAAACGGAGATCTAACGGCAAAAATGTCAATATTAGTGGTGGTACTGTAAATCTTTAATAAATTGTTACACTGAACTTTAACAACTGGACAGAAAGTGATAGGATTACGAAAGTGGTTGTTGCTGCTGCTGTGCAGATCAGATCAGATCTTCTGTAACTCCCAGTAGTTTTGTAGTGATCCCCTAACCCGCATCAATAGGGAACAGTGATGACTGTCATTATCCCTCTGTGAAGACGGCTTTGTTGCTGATGTCACTGGAGCTTTCTGTTATCGTTGAGGAAGCCAGGGTACGGCTGAAACAAATGTATGCCTCTAAATCTCACTGGGTTCTCTCCCTTTGGGTTGTAGCAGTGATTGATTTATTGATCTCTTATTCCCCATCGTCTTCCCTGGAATCCTTGTGTAAGCCACGATGGCCTTCTGTTTTCTTGAAATAAACCTGGCATAATTTTTAAAAGTTGGAGTTCTGGAGATTTTCGATGTAACATCTGGTATCACAAGTCAGCAGACCCTTTTTTCATTGGTTAACAATTAGAAAAGCAAATTAACTGCCAAAGTTCCATGAATGTCGTCGTCTCACTTGCTGCGCAGTACAACAAAATATGACAGAGATAAATTGGTAAAGTGAGAGTGACGAAAAGATTAGTGGCAGTTGTCTGTAATACAACAGGACTAACATTCAGTAAATTCCTACCACAAGAAAACATACCAATTGGTAGTTTTACACCATCAGTTACTGTACTTAGCATTCATCTAAATAATATTCGGTCCAAAAAGTCTCCGTTCATTCAGTGGCTGCTTATTGTAAACGTATGGTACTCTGCTACAACAGTAAAATGTACAGTACCCCACTTCTCCCTGAATCAGTGAAACATACGGTACTTCCTTCTCTGTGTCAGTAAAATGTTCAGTACTCTTGCTGCTGCACCAGGAATCAGTACATTACTTCCTCTGCTGTGTCAGCAAGACTTACAGTACTTTTCATTCTGCAGAAGTAATCTTTACCATGGTGCTGTTGCCTGTGTCAGTTTCTAATGGAAGCTAACTAATTTATTTACCCAAGTTTAAAAGAATTAATTTATTGATTTACAATTTTTCTTTTTATGTAAACCTTATCGACATACCATGTTTCTCTATGATTGTTTGTAAAATGCTTCTCTATTCTTGAATTCTCTGCAGGGAATGAAAATATTTTTACATGTCTTATTTCCACCCCACCCCCCCCCCCTCACAACCCTGCCCCAGTTTTCTACATCTGATTACCACAAAATAAATGTAACTAGTTTCTTGGTCTTGCATGTTTTCTTTTCAAAATTTTTATTTTCTGCTTGCAAATAAAAGGATTCGTTTCCCAACACTGGCTTAGAATCTTTGCTTTATCCAGATGTTTGTTTTTTTTTCCTTTCCCCCCTTTGACAGCTCTGGCATTTTGGATAGTAACCTGAGCTGCTGAAAGAAGTCTCTCATGCTTAAATGTTTGTGGAAAGTCAGTCGGGTGTTAAACTAAAGTAGTTTTTCCATTACTTACACTCGCAGTACAAAAAAAAAGACACAGACCTGTATCTTCTATACATCGACTCAGTGTATGTTGCACCTGTTTAGATTGCATTTGCTCTTTCACTTAGTTTTGTTTGCCCTGTGGGAGGCAGACTAGATTTTTTAAAATATTCTTTTTAATTACAGTAAATATTTACTCTGCAGAAGAGGAGTACCTGTGTACAGAAGATCTGCATGAATAAGCAGATCTCATTTGTTAGGTTTACAAAAGGAAAAAAAACCCTACCTGTGCACTTTTCTCTCAATTCTTTTCCCACATAAATGCATTTTACTACGAAACTGATCTCAGAGGGCAGAGATAGGAAAGTACACGTAGACTTTAGCAAAGATGCTCATCAGATGTTTTTGTTGAACTTTTTTCCTTCACACTGATTTTATCAGAGAATAAATAATACATTGCGTTATAACATAGTCCTTTTGTTGACATCCATGCCCATTGTGAAATCAACTCAATGATTTTGAGATCGATGTTTGCCAGAGAGAGAGAGAGAGAGAGAAAGAGACCAATAAATAACGTGAGCAATCAGTTCTGAAATACCTAGAATGAAACTGTTGTTATGTTTGTAGTGTATCAACTGTTGAGTCTAGCACCGACCTCTAAACAAGGAACTAAGAGTCAGGTTTTTTTTTTCCATCTTCTTTCTTCGGGTCTGGCAGAGAAATAGAGGGATCAACCAGCAGCTGATAGTGCCCAGTACTATATCATCAAGCCGCAGTTTGGGGAGGAGCTTACTTTTTATGGGTTAGATTTTTGTTAGATAACCTGTAGCTTTTCATAACAATGACTCTTTCAATTGATCCAACAAGGTCTGCCTGGCCTTAGCAGTACTGCGACACCACTTGAAATTATTTTTTTTGTTTTACTTCTCCAAACTTAACACGGTCAAGCAAACATGGCTTTGTGCACACGTCTTGTTGCTCGAACCAGTCATTTCCGGTTGTCATTCGTCAAGAGATTTTCCCTACCTCATATACTCATCTTTCTACCCAAATATATAAAATTAAAGTATGTACAGCAGGATCTGGAATAGTGCTTTAAATGGAAATTAAAATATGGCAAGAGTTCTGAGACTTTAAGCTATTAACTAATTTTGGGATAAAATCAAATTCTGATGGTAATTTTGGTTACCACCATGTGAGTTTTGATCATGTATAAGAAGTACTGATGCAATCTCTTAGCTGACATGTGGCTATTATTTTTCAACACCACCAAAGTGTTTTAATGCTCAAGCAGACCAAAATCTTCTTGACAGGACACGGCAGGATTCCTGAACATTGCTCAACATTACTGACACGTTTCAAACCTTAATCAAAAGTACTGCCTGTAGCAAATGGATTCATTCCGCGTGACCTATAAAGCTCTTGGGTTGTGCTTGGACAGTTTTTTTTTTAAAATATCCATGTGATCTGACTAGTAAGCATTTACATTTTAAAAATACTTCTTATGCTTGTTTTCTTCTGTCGGTTTACCAAGAGATGTAATATGGTAAGATGGGAGTTAAGTGTCTTGTTTTCATGAATATTCATTGAAATAACTGGAGATGGGCGCCTTAGTGCAAACAGAACATTCTGAAATGCAGTCATCTGAGGATTACAGATGCATTTGAACTTGGACAAGGCTTTAAATCTTTAAAATAATTAAATATAGTTATATGTCACAAATACAAAACTCTAAACAAAGGCAGACCATATCAAGTTGTGTTTATGAGCTTGAAGCTGCTGATCCTTATTCAGGCTTTAACCATTTCATTTCCAGTTGTTCAACTTCTGTAAAGTCTCATCCCTTCCAGTCATGTATCCAGTGTATTTTTAAATGCCTCAATAGAGTCATATCAAAACAAAAATACCTAGTTGAATTTTCCGTGTAATTATAACAACTTTTACTTTACATGTTATATGTTTAGCCTGTTATGGTGCTTCTTATAAAGTTTTAATTTCTCCACTAAACCCCATTAATGTTACCTACCTGTTCTCTATCTTTTAAAAATTTTTAATGCCTTAGTTAGATAAAAGATTTGCAAGGTTAATTGTTGATGCTTGTTCAGAATATCTAAGATCGGTCCTTCTTTCCGATGAAACATCATTACACCTTTGTCATGTCCCAAAGACGTTACAGGGCTGATATTTTGGCTCCAAAATACAGGTGTGTGTGTGTGTGTGTGTGTGTATGTGACACTGAAACAGATTTTTTAATAAGGTGCCATGAACACAACTGTCTTTTATTAACTGTTTCGCTGTGGCAGGCAGGATGACATCATTGGAAACTGCAATGGGCCCAGTGTTGCAGTCTGCCAAACTTGTAAAATGGCCACTATGATTCATTAAAAGGTAATTTTACAGTGTACTATGGTGTAGAAAACTATTACTGCTATAGGCTATAGAAAACTTGCCAGCAAAACAGTTTTAAAAAACTAAAACAACAATTTTAAGTTGATGATATCTTAATAATAGTAAAGTATAGCTGCAGGAAAATTACGCAAAGTCCCTGCATTAACAGGTGTAGAATTGACCACACAACTTGAGCCTGGTATACGTTCATATCGATGAATAATGAAATACTCCCTAATATCACGTCTCTCACTCTGTGCTTAATCAATTTAAACCCATGACCTATTATTTGTGAAAATAATCCATCTGTTGCTAAAATGTTGCAATAAAGTTTTTCTTCATGCTGACTGCCTGCACAGATTTCGTGTTTATAATAATATTTAAAGACCCTGATACATTTCCCTGCACGTTTAAGGTTGGCGTATCTAGTCAGAGAAATATGATGCGCTGAACAGGTGATCACGGGATAACAAAACTGCTCAATTAAAGGAACTACTTCCTTTCATATATCTCATTAATAATCACTGCCATGCACAGAGCTAATGGTTAGAAGGTAAACTTCTATTTGCTGCCTGGCATGATTTCTTACTTTGAAGAACAGGAATCTGGAGATGTCTGTGAAGATCTGTGTAGAAATGTAATTGTTTTAGTTGCTTTATTATTTGCATTTGGCCTGCTAAAGAAAACAGGAGGTATTTTTATGCTGAAAGATTTTTATTGATTCCCTTCTTGTTTATACATCCTGTAACCTGTACCAGGAGCATTTATCTTTTGATATAATGTTTACCTTTTCAACTTAAATGTACTAAACATCCTAGAAAAGAAGATTCCTCACCTACATGATTGATAAAACGAGAATGACTTTAGTTGTAACATCAACATCCTGTTCATCTTGAATTTTATTGGTCAAAATTGTGAATGTCCTTTGATGCTTATCATTATTTGATTCTTGTCACATGACCGAAGAGCAACTTAACTAGAGTCATTATGCATGTATAGCTTTACCAACTAAAACATTTGTATCAATCAACACCCCTGCACTACTGTGCTCCTAATGTCCAGCTTATAAAAAGCTTGAATATTTGTGGGAGTTTTTTATTTAATTGTAATAAATTCTGAGGAGTAAGACAAAATTAATATGTCACTCTTAACATCTTAATTCTCTGTTTTACTGGTATTTTTTTTATCATTTATTGGTTATTTTTTTAGATTTTCTTTATGCAAATACTGGTGCTGTGTTTTCACAAAAGGGCAGGCTCACTCATGAATGTTGTTTAGAGACAAAAACTTTATTTTCTGGTTGGTCAATTATTTGAGCCTTTCAGTAGGCAGTTCACACCGGGAGAGCTCATCGTCCGTACAGCATTCCTAAGCTATTTATTACAGGTAAACATCATTGTGCAGCAATTTAGCTTACACCCAGATAATGCTACAACATTAATTTGTTCTGAAAGTGCAAACTGGGCCAGTATCTTTATAGAAATAACAGCAGTGTTGGCTCAGCTGAAGGAAATTACTATTTTCAGAAAACAGAAGCAGAATGGCGTTTCCTATACTTTGAAATATGGAATATTGGGTTTCCTCAAGTTTAGCGATCTGCCGAAGACACTGAACGTACTCTAATGAAAGAGTGGAACAATCTGAAAATATCGGTGTGTTTTTTAGACGTGAAAGAGACAATCAATGATTTGTTTCACTGGATTGTGGGCCAAAACTTTTGCAGATAAACTTGTAGATGTTTTGTTTTGACATATGAACAACTTTGATATGACATTTAGGAGATTAACTTTTGGTACAGTTACCAAATTCTACGTCTTTCACTTCATTCATGCAGCAACATGCTATATTCCTCAAATTCTGACCTTCTCACAACGATGCTTGTTCCTACTGATGTGGCTGTTTTATACAGGTAATCTTCATAAACTTCCAATTTTATATCAGCCTGTGCAAACTAAAAGCTGTTGGCGGAAACAAAGTTTTTGATGGAATTGACAGGTATTGCAGACCGACAGTAAACCGTGCTTTGTGATTTCCATAATAGTACAGTGTACTCTACTACCATGAGTGGCAGATGATATCAAACTAATTTTGTATCAGCTGCGCAATCAGACTGATTCGTTTGTTTGTGAGGATTTGTGATCAGATAATACATTTTATGTCAAGATGCTGTTTAAATCTGAAATTAACTTTTTTTTGTATTTTCAATTTCAAATTTTTCAAAGATAATAAACCAATTTTTTAAAAAAAATTATTTAATTTCAAAATCAATTAAGCATACTTTGTATCAAGTGCAGTACACTGATATATGTACAAACCTAAAAGTTCCTGTCAACAGAATTTTCACCTTAAGAGAGAAGATTGCTTACAAAACTTGAATATATCCCGACCACAATTTCAGCATGTAATAACAAGATAGATGTTTACAGATAGGAATGGTCCTCTCTCATCTTATTGCTGATCTATTATGAAATCTTTGTAAAAGAGTAAAATATAGCAGCGATATTGGAGTTTGTGAGACTTGTGCTTCCTAAATAACAAACATTAAATGAAAAAGTGGGGATTAACTAGTTTCATTTGTTTATTATGTTCAAGACCTCATGGGATCTCATAATGAATAAAGGTTGTGTGATTGTCAATAGGCTTGTTGTTGTTTTGATAGTGGTCTAAAACAACTGGCAAGGGAGAGAACCCGGGGTAGTCTCGCTGAGCGCATTGATATTTGGAGGCACTATTTCTAAGCTGCGTAGCAAAGCTTTGGTACATGTACATATGCACCCGGGAAATTCTCGTCCATGATGCTATCACGAGTGCTGGTTTACCCGAATCTCAAGTAAGTCTTTTGTTTTCTTCTTTCATTTTCAGTTGATACTATTATTTAGAATTTTGTAGCGAGTGCATAGTTTATTCCTAACGTTTGCTGCCATGTTATTGGTGTGGAAGTGTTGCTTTTGACTCCGATCTGGGTATCGTCTGCTCTCTGGATTACTTCAACACTAATCTCGCTGTCTGTGTTAGCCAAGCCAAGCCCTCCCAGACACCGGGCAAGAAGGACCATAATACCAACAGTTACCTGCTGTGCCAGAGAAAGTCGGGGACCGTCGTCTTTAGCGGCATGACGGACCCGCACAAGATGGCGGTCGCGTTCTCGTCAGACCTTCGGTTGCAAGGATTTCAATGTCTACTGCCAGTCACCGTTGTCTGCTCTTGTTTCTATGGCTAAACTAGGGACAGTACGCCGTAGTATTTATCTCTATTCCATTTAATGGCGCGACTGTAGGCGGTTCCCTTCGGTCAGAGTGGTGTTTGCACCAGCAGCCGACATAGATTCGCAGCGCGGGAAAGTTGCCACAGCCATGGGACCGTGGTTGTGAGGCTGATGGAAAACAGTGGGATCCTATTGTCTAATTTATCGGCTGCTTGAGCGACTAATATTTTATTCTGCTACCGAACCTCGCATAAAAGGGTTTCCGCTAATAACCGTGAAGTACAACGTATAGAGGTAGTTCCGGTCGTGTTCCTCTGGCGGATTTAACGTACGAACCCCTCTTTATGTTATTTGAATAATTCTTGTTTGGCTTTTGTTACAACCCAGCCCTCTGTCTTAAACGGACAACTCCACTCTGCCCCATCGAAAGCCTTAGACTGACGTGACCACAAACCAGGTGTTCCCATCCACTGGGCGGTGTTTCTCTGTTCGATGGAAGGAGTCCTGTCTGGACCGTCCTCAAGCTGTCCAGGTTTAATCCCTTCTGTCCCGGTATCTGTAACTATGACTAGCCGACTCGCGAGTCCCCATTTTATAATTATATGATGGTAATTTGGTGACCTAATAGACCTCCCACAGTTGTGCATTCGTCCCCGGCCTCTTTTCTGGAAAAGCGATAGACCCTCTATGTCGAACGCGTCGTCGTGACCAGCTGATAGGGATTCCCCCGGGATATTTGACGATATTTAATTCCCTTAATGGAATTTTTTTATTTCTTGTCTTTGCTGTCCTTGTAATTATTTTACTGAGAAGAACAACAACGAGAATAACTCTGATTAGTCGTGGATCTGGGCGCCTGCCCCTGCTGTAATTTCCATACTGGATTCGTCGTCTAGGTTACTGTGAAGCCGTGCTCACCAACGTTGTACAATGCGCCATGCTATGCATGACTTCTGATCCGTATCTCCTCCTCCTCGGCAGTTACCGGATCTTGTACCTTGTTACTTGACGCCATTGCCAGCATGATGTATTTTCTGAAAAGCCGCCATTTCGCACACACAGACGCTCCCAGTCAACTGCAACTAAAACAATGAAGGGAACTAAAAAAAAAAATGGCTTCCTGTCGATGTGCATAACTCCATGCAGACGTTAGGAGATGGATATCAACACAACCTTCCAAAAGGGTTATACTGAAATCTACTAACTTGTGAGGACAATTTGTTGGTAGGATGTCCGATGTTGTAAATTCTAAGATTGGTCCGCGTTTGTTCATCTCTATGAAATAAAGAGATTGCCAGAAGCCCTTAGTTCCTCGTATAAAGCACCGAGTCGCTGCCGTTTTAATAACTAGTGAGATATCGGAAAGTTCATTGCTTAGGAATAAACCTAAATCATCTGTTCTGTTGATAATCTCTCTGACATTGGGGGTAACAAAGAGTTTAGCGAATATTTTAAACCATGAGGGTTCTCCTTATGCCTCACGGGATTGTCTGCATCTTTCTCTTTTCGTGAAAGAAATTGTGCGCGTAAATAATCCACTGGCAACTCAAATGTAGCAGCTTTTTAGATAAATTTATAAAGGAACGTGAAGAGTAGTTAATACTTATCTGGTTACTTTAACGTTCGGTTTGCATGCCTTCGTTATTACAAACTCACCAGTTTATTTGTTGGTGCGTGACATGGCAAAGGTATGAGACGAAATAATTATTGGCTTGTCTACTACGCAATAGAACTTTGATATCATCTGGGCCACAGCGTCCAAACCGTTATATAAATATATATATATACTTGACCAGAAGACACTTGTTCTGGATTCTTTATCTTTAAAATAGATGACACAGAAAATCACTCTGCGGAGGTACGCAACTTGTCCACCACAGCTGATTATTCATTGGCTGTCTTGAGATAGTACGGTATATATATAAAAATATGACCGGTGATTAGAAGTGTAAGGCGGGTTAAATGGAGAAGAAAGTCGACAAATCGTAAACTCTATATCGTTAGCTATGTTTTCCAACTTCATCGAAACCTCTCAGCTGGTAAATGCCGGCATCGTTTTCTTCTCCACACTGATTATCTACCAAATATACGTGTTTCTTCGCTTTTGGAGACAACTTCCACCCGGCCCCTGGGGTTTTCCTGTAGTTGGATACTTACCATTCATACTCCACGACCCGCACCTGAAGTTGACAAAACTTAGACGGAAGTACGGGGACATTTTCAGCTTCATGATGGGCAGGACCTCATGTGTATGCTTGTGTGGATCGAAGCTGATAAAAGAAGCTCTGGGTAAGAACAGTGAGGCATTCGCGGGGCGTCCGCACTTGTTCAGCCTGGATCGAGTACCGGAATACAAGAGTCTGGCCTTTACCACGTACGACGCTCGGTGGAAGAAGCAGCGGAAGATTGCGGCTAGTGCTCTCAAAGTTTTTGCCGCCAAAGATATCTTAGAGGACATAGTTATAGAAGAAGCCAATGATTTAGTGAAGATATTCTTATCCCATGAGAAAGCCTTTGATCCACACGAATCGGTGATGCTGTCAATAGCCAGTGTAATATATAAGATAATACACGGCAAGGAACACAAGCTGACAGACAGCGCAGGATTTACCGCGTTTGTTCTAGAGGTGAAGAACTTCACCAAATACGTGAGATTTATGAGTGTCGTAGAGTTTCTTCCGCTCGCGAGTTTTTTTACGTGGGGAAGTATACAAGAGTTTGTCAGGTTCCTAACGTTAGGGATGTCGGTTCGAAAAAAGTCTGTGCAAGAGCACTTGGAATCGTTCGATCCGACCAACCTGCGGGATGTTACGGACGCATTAATCGATGCCTCCAGGAATTCCTCGGATCAGTTGATTTCAGAGGAAATCCAAGGAACCATGTTCGACCTGATGGGAGCCGGTTTCGACACGCTTTCGGCAAGCAACTTATGGGCACTAGTATACATGGTTATGTACCCTGAGGTCCAAAATCGGATACACCAAGAGATCGACCAGAAGATCAGCACAGAAACTATCACTCTGAGCACTCGACAGCATCTCCCGTTCACAGAAGCGACTATATGGGAAACTCTCAGATTCTCGGCCACTATCGCTCTGGGCTTACAACACGAAACAACGAAGGGTTGCTACTTAAAGGGATACTGGATACCCGAGCATGTAAGGGTCATCATTAATCTACATTCTGTATTTTTTGACGAAGAGCAGTGGGACAACCCTTACTCTTTCAACCCGAAACGATTTTTGAATGATTCTGGTTACATTGACCCAAAGAAGACGGACAGCTTGATCACGTTTGGAGTTGGAAAGAGGCGGTGCTTGGGGGAGTTCATGGCGATGGACGAATCTTTCCTCTTTTTTGCTACCGTGATGCAGCGCTGCTGTTTTTCGAAGGTTCCTGGCGTCGACTACAGCCGTTCTGGGACACTAAAACTGTCAATTTCACCTCCTCACTTCAAAGTGATGGCTTCTCAGAGATCATGAGCAGTAAGAATTGACTGTTCCATTTTTTTCCCGATTTTAGTTTATATAATACAGTAACCAGTTGATGGAAATAAATGGACGATAGCTGGAAACTTGTAAGGAATTTTATTCCTTTCGCTTCAGTCTCCAATCAGAAGTGAAGAATAATTGGCCGATTAATAATCGTAACAGAACTTGCATTCTCTTTATATTAAAATATAACAAGTCCACGAGTAAACTTCAGAACTATAGCTCATTTTTACTGCTATTACTAGTGTTCAGTAGAAACCCTTTTCAGTAGCTGATTCAGTAACCGATTCTATTCATGTAACTCTATGATTAAATTTGCTAACTATAACATTTCTATTATTTCGTTTTACTAATATCGTCTGAACTTAACATAATGCTTTAACTATTTATTACACGTAATACTAGTAATAAAATGGTATATACCTCTCTATTCTTTTTGAATTGTCCTTATTCAACCTGTTTTGTTGCGATGACCAATGACCTTGAATATGAAGATGGTAGCTCGAAATTGAAATATACTTAAATGAGTTGTTACAAAGTAGAAATCCTGCTAAATCTCCAATCATTATTTTGTAAACCCTTCTCGTCATTGTCAACCCGAAATTAGCTAAACTTAATTTGTTTTCATATTCGACATGTTCTAAACGCTTCAACCTTGTATCCGTGCCTGTCTATTTTATGGGTCCTATTGTAATGTCGACCTATCAGTGAACACTACCGAACGTCAGAACTGAATTGGGCGGCTGACCTCGGCTTTCGTAGAATCTCAATAGTATGAGGAGTTATCCTCCGAATAACGTGACCCTCACATGGTTGGGTGTTTTGTCTGCTCGATGCGAGCACTCACTTATAGTGACCTTCCAAGGCGATCTTGGGCTACTGGCCGGTCTGAGGAATTGTCTTCCCATATAATGGAAATGCCAATTTCACAGTTCTAAATCTAGAGCAATATGTTAATTCTCATGACCAAGTCTTTGAAAACCAAGTACACAGAATTGTATATGTGGGATGGGGGGGGGCTATGTCAGGTGGGCCGACTTGATGGAGCGCTGCTGTCCATTGTAATTACTATTTCCATCTATGAATCCATTTTTAAAAATCGTTTTAATATTTGATGTAGCGTTATTTTAATAGATACTGAATTGATTATGACTGGGCTGTGTATTTTATTGTTCCACTAACATGTCCATACCATCAAATAGTCACCGATCATAATAAATCACCATCATCTTTCTTGTCTCATCAATAAAAATCATTTAACTCCAGGCATTGTCTTTGGTGACTTTAGTACGCATTACGACAGCCCATTTCACAGTGTATTGGTTTTTTTAATTGAAATCTTTTCGTATTTGATAATCAGAGTTAAATTCCTTTATATCATAAAATTATTACCTAAGTATACTATTCGATAAACGATTTGCTTCTGTTGATATATTCTTGTTTACGTGTCTTGTTTTAGAAACTGTGAACATTGCTAAATGTATTATCATATTTTTCGAGTTAACTCCCCTTCATAAGTATCCTTGTCAGGTGAGGTCTTGCCACAGTAAAAATTCAAAGACACTAATGCGCTCTGCAGTCGTTGAGATTAAAATTATCTAACAATCTTTTTTCCCGCAAGAACAGCGAGAATCCCTGTTTGGTGTTTGGGGACTGCATTACATCCGTGAAAACCTAATGGTTTTACAGGTGCTCCTCTATTAAACTGAACCATTTCCTGTCGTTTTGGAATCATCACGAAATAATTCTTTTATTTGTATTGGAGAAGCAGAAAAACAAGAAAATTGTACTTTTTATTAGAGAGAAAAATATCCTATTTCTATCTTTTGAATTGTAAAGTTCCAATAATTCTTCACTTCTGATAAGGATCAGAAATGTCGATAAATCTGCTGATAGAAGGCATTATTAACAACTTGTGGACTAATTAACCAGCTGATGTCGCCAAAATTTGTAAAGATAATAATTTTCTTTCTAACATAATAGGTGTGTCTGAAACTTCACCTACAGATAATATAACGGGTGCAGAATTTGAAATTACCAAATGTAAGATAGTTGAGAAAGACAGATTAGAAATACAGCCGTTGAAAGTGTCGCAGTGTATTTAATTGAAAATCAGTATTGGTCAGCTTTCAAATCCAAAAGTAAATTTGATAACGTATTGGGAAAAAATAAATTCAGATAAAAGTATAAAAATTACTTAAAATATTATGAAAGAACGGAATACTTCATAGATATTTCAACTATTCTGATATAAATTGAATAGTAATAGGGAAACACTGTCCGTATTGAGCACTATATTTTAAAAATCCTAATTAATTTCAGGGAATTACAATATTAAATCGGATTTCTTTGATTAATCCTAACCTCAAAAATAAGTAAAAATTTTTGAACAGTGAAAACTGTTTACTGAATTTTGATAAAAATTTTAATTCAGAAATATTATCAAGTAACTAACTGTATCTGTTCAGTAGATCTGAACAGACGAAGTATTGTAAATTTACATGAAAATATTTATACAGTCAGATGGACGCAATCTTTAGATTTAGAGAATGGTAATGAACAGAGAAACTATTTCCTCTATTAATCAAGGTTTCAGTAAATTATAGTTTAATCAAAACAAGAAACGATATGTACAGGAGTCGCAGTTCGAATTAAGTTTGTTCAGAGTTTGATGAGATAATCGGAAGAATTCAAAAAAAAATGTATAAGGAAGAATCCTCATGTAGAGTAACTCATATGAATATGGCGGATTTTAATATGTAAATTTCTCATAGATTCCATTTCGCTACATTCTAAAAGTTGTTATAGTGTTATATTGAAACGTTTTGATTCACAATGGTAAAAGCACAAATTAAATTTCCTTGAAGAAGAAAAAAGAGGAAACTGTTTATTAAACCAAATATATATACAGACTACGTTAGAGGTTTTGATTTCCTTAGTCGATATGAGGTGTAAGGAAGCTGCATCTAACGTCAGTTTTTCTTTACTGTTGTAATAAACTTGCTGCGGAAGGATAGAGGCGAGAGAAGACGTGTAGTGTCCAAGCTGACCGTTCGCGCTGTTTTAACACCTGAAGAGGACAGGTGACACTTTCTTTGGGGTGTTTAAGGATGACTCATTTTCATATGAAGGTGGCAAACGGAGAAGTAGTAAGCCAGGATCAAGCTGGCGTTTGGTAGGGCCGGTAATAAGTATATAAAGGGTCACGTGAAAAGGTCGTGTTTGAAGAACAAACAACAAGTTATTTTCAGCTGATAACAATATGGTGAGGGGGGGTGAAAGTAAAAAAATTTTTATGGTGAATGTCAGGTAGTGTTAACAGACGTGAAGGTTACGTGATTCGTCTTTAATTTGTCGTAAAGGAGTTAATACTTTAAATAAATCATTCACTCTTTACTTCTATAAATGAACATTACTCGTCAGGTACGGAGGGCTCTGCGCGGCTTGGAAAATATAAACCACCAATCTCCAAGATAATAAGGAGAATTCTGAATTCTAACTACCAACAGTTTGCTAGGCACCGTCACCGAATACCTGCATTTATTTTGTAAATTTTAGCTTCGTCCCCAATTTGACCCTTCTTTAGAATGTTTTCTATAGCAGTGTGTAGGTTACCTACGTCTTTACCTGTGTTTTCCCAGGCCGCATTGGATTCGGTCATTGAATAGTTCACCAAACCCACTGGCATGCAAACCCTGGGTCTCTGGATGACTGACTGACTGCAGATAATAAACCCCACACGAGATATACCAAAGAAAGTTTCTGTAACGGGATAAAATCGCCTAAACTCCTAACATCGTTCACAGTTATTATTTTCTGCTTCGTTTTTTGTAGATTTATTTAATTTTATTCTTTCATTTAATGTGGATTAATGTTCTAAATTTTACTATATGTTTATTTTGACGTAAAACTTGCACTTTGGGGTAAGACTTTAGTAGTATACAATGTATGTTTCACGGCTGCACTACTAACATCCTTCAAGAACTGGACGTTATTCTCAGATAATTAACACGTGGTGTTAAGCCTCTACAGTGATCGGAAGTGCATTATAGCTACACAAGTCCAAGAATTTAGTGGTTGGAAAAATTCGTTAAAAAATAAGAAGTTATTTTGTTGAAACACTGGTGAAATATCGCGTGATAAATAGACATCGGGCTGATGAGGATGAGTTGAAAAGACTGCGTAACAGTCTGTTGCTTATTTTGTATAAAACACTGAGGTAGAAAACCGGCGCAAACAGAGAATTGAGCCATGGTCGCAAAACTTCTTAAAGGTATAATTCGCAAAGATAAAAGACGCCAAGAACACAAAAGCGAAACGTGTTAAAGTTAAAGATAGTCTAACTTTAAAACAGATTACTCTCTAAAACATTGATCAACTCAATGAGCCATGTAAGGACAGCACCCAGCTTCTATTGTATACTAAAGTAAGCCTTGAATCAAGTATATCACGGTACCGAGAATATTCATAAGTTTAGGCAAATTTAAACGCAATAAGAAAGCTAAAAGATGGTGAATGTTAAATTTTGTAAAGAGGACAACATTTTGTCTTGATAGAATTAGATAAAAGGAGGAAAATCACCTCTGAAACCTCAGAAAGTGCGATTGGTATACTTGAGTTTGGTTGCAACCACTTTGTTGCGCTACAGTGAAGTCTTGTGGTGTATGTAAGTGGATAGGGTATAAAGATGCAGTAATTTGAAAAATATTTATAGAACCCAGTTTTGTTCTTTCTTTTTCTTTTTTTTTTTGGTGCCGGAGTTAGTTTTAGAAGTCTCAATGTTTCTGACCATGTATCTGCCACTTTTCCCATATGTCACTTTTCTTGGTTGATTCCGAGACACCGAGCATTAATTGTTGTAGGATAAATTGTGAGCGAGCTGACGGGTCTGCTCGGTGAGAAAGGCAGTGGTTATGCCCACGGGGCGAGTGATGAAGTAGAATGGAGAATCATCAGCTGTTGTAGCCGAGCGGAAAGTTTAGGGCCTATTACGTTCATGCTCGACACAAGACGTCAATAGATCTCTTAGTCTCATCTGGACTCAGTACGGAACTCAGCGCAGTCTGGGTGCTGGGCAAATCGTAATGGTAGCGCACATCTATGGTGGTTACCTAAAAGACTTGATTGACCCCTTAAATAAAACAGGACTTTTCTCAGACTAACTAACCATCGTAAGATATTTTTATATGTAAATTATAAAATTAGGAAATCAGTGAAAAGAATCGAAGTCACAGAGATAAATAGATTCCTTGCTATGAAGTCGACATAATTTTAAAACAGCTTTACATTTGTTGTTGATTTTGTCGATTGAAATAATCGGATCAATGCTAGTACATTTTTATTAAAGTAGAAGTTAATTCTTTATCAATATCTACACGGAACTGAACTCTCAGAAATTGTTTTGGGCGCGATATTCCTCTGGTCATCGAAACGTTCGTAAGATGAAATGACATTTTCTAAAATTCTTCATCCATTTACACGATTCCCATAAATGTCTTCGAAACAGTCGCTAGTCTAATTCAGTTTTGAGAAAAATTCATCGACACCTGTCGTATTTTTGTTACTTATTGAGACAGACAAGTTGGATAGCAGAATGACTAATTTCGTTTGCCATCGAGCATGTGAAGAATTTATGAACCACGAAACTGTAGAAGGTGACGTCATTGGTACAGGTGAGCTTACAATATGTTGACAGTTTGTGCGGTTGTCGTCAAGAGCTTTCCATAGCAACGCCCTTATAGTTTGTGACATAGAAGGAGAATGCTACGCACGGAAATAGAAAACGGCGGCAGGAAAAGTCTCTAACCGTGAAAGGTTTCTGTAGATGGCAAGTGAGCTTCAGCTCGGGGAGGTTGGATTAAATAATTTTAATTGACTTACGTAAAACACAAAGGATAACTAAATGATCGACAAGGTCACGAAGGAGTGTTCATCTGCATTACATAACTGCCTCGTCAACGAGAATCTTTGTTGTTGTTGCTTGTTTTACAACGGCAGCAATAATAATAATAATAATAATAATAATAATAATAATAATAATAATAATAATAATAAAGACTTTGACAGCGCAAACCGCCGATTTTATTTCGCTTTAGAAGCAACAATCAGCGAGGAAAAAACGTCGATAATTAAGCTAAAAAAAGGGGGGGTCTCTTAAAAGAGTCTTTTGAATGATTTTATCAGTCTACTTGAATAAAATCGATCATCACGAGCGCCTTTGAAAATTTGTCGATGCCATCTTCTGCTGGCTTATTTGGATTAAGTTATTTCTAACTCGTGAAGACAGACAGAAAAGTAGATGATAATCCAGCAGTCAACGGGAGGCGATTTTCAAAACTAATTATGCGAAGTTGGATCATATTCAGGGCACAACCAAGTTACTTTTCTCCACTAATAAATGAACACACCTGCCCGTAATTTGCGTAGTTCAGACGTGGTCGAGCTTAAATTGGAGGCGTATGTGGGCAGATAGCCACTGCATGGCATCACCACCCGGGATACAGCAGGCGGATCTCGCGATATCTCGCGTGTTTCGATACGAAAGGGGCGGAGGGTCTCGCAGTCTGGGATGGAATCTCTGACATGATGGAAAGACGGTTTCTGTTCGCTGAAGAAAGCCCGAGTTCTGCCAATTCAGAAAAAAAAAACAGAAATACCCTGTGCCACCAACAGGGCGCGGTGAGGTCCGACCGGGCCATGGTTTTCAGGGAAATGTCGCCACGTGTCACACGGGTATATATATTGCGTCACGACAGTCTGGAATACTTCTTCCCTAACCCCGGAGCTTTACACGAATCCAATCAGAGCACCTGAGATCGTCGTCTGAAAGCAAACGTTCCGCTTGTACGTTGGAAAAGAATTTCGCTCAAGCCTACTGTAACAGCGATGGGCATCCAAATTGTCATAGCAGGGTACTTACTGTACATCGGATCCCGCTACGTCTTAATAACAGACAGCTGCTAATTGTCACCGCAGATATTTCATGTCATACTTTACCTTGTTTGTAGAATTTGTTTTCAATCTCATCATAAAAATGAGAGACATAATAATAATAATAATAATAATAATAATAATAATAATTAATAATAATAATAATAATAAGAATAATAATAATAAGATGCAAGTTTTCAGATACCGAGAATGATCGGGTTTTCCCCAAAATTACTTACGATATATAATTAACTTCTGATTTATAATACAGAAATAACAATATTATTACTTTTAAAATTTTATTCAAAGATGAGGGGAGATAACTCTTGGAGGCAAAGCGAAACAGTCTCTGCGCTGTCTTGAGGAAGACGAAATACATTTACAGAATAAAAGGCGATGGTTTAGCCCCGGAGAGATGATCGTTAGACCTTAAGAGCGCGCGCAGGCCCTGCTAAGGCCCACCCCCCCCAAGTTTTCTTTGCTGGAAAGCCTCACGCGCAGTCAGTTCTGTCCCCCCCCCCCGTCGGGGCGAAAATCGAGGCAAGTCTGTCTGGTCGACGACGGCCCCTGGCCGGGTCACGCGACTGGCCGTTTCTAGAGGGGGCTAGTGTTCCCAGCAGCGTCTCACACCGCCCGGGGGTGTGGAGATGTATCGTAGGAAAGTATCTAAAGGGGATAAGTGGATGAAAGAAAAAAAAAGACGCGGTTATAATTGGATTGTTTGCTTCCACCATTGCAGAATATTCCCCTCGACCCCGGCCCTGGTAAAAAAAACTAGTGTTGACGTCACCCTCCCGTCGCTATGGCGACTCCTGCTTTCACCGGCGCGCAGAAGAATCCCCTTCTTACCGATGTCGACCACCGGATCTGGAAGAGAGTTCTGCACTCAGTCCGTATCGAACTCGATCTGCAGTGTAACAGCTGTCTCGAATGGGGAAGTGAAAAAGACATTAAAATCTTTAAAAAAAGAAATGATTTTACTATAAGAGGAAGAAAAACAATCAAAATTTGATGTAAAATTAAACAAAGGCTTTTTAAATATTAACAGTAAAAGTAAAATAAAGGGCGATAACCTTTTCAATTAAACGAATAGAATTATTATTATTATTATTATTATTATTATTTCCCATTATTTTGCGCATTTTCTGCTACTGGTTTGTTTATTTTTAAACTTTTACTTAATTCTTTTAACTTGTGAGATTCAACTGGTCAGTTGTCTGCGCGTAATTTATACGTTATAAACCGATCTCTGTGAGGTTGGGACTTCTTTTACTTTGATACGAGGGTGCACCATTAAAGGGCCATCTAGTGAATGTTCATCTGATAAGATAACTTTCAGGTTCCGTAAATCGTGTCTTGTTTTATCGTTTGACACCCAACACCAGGTGCTCGTCAGGGAGGGCTGTTAGGTCAGAATGCAGAAATTGTGAATTGAAATCGATTTATTTCCCGTTGTCACATCGAATATCGATGGTTCGGTTATCTAAAATTTAGCGTAATTCAGAGTGCAAACTCTCCAGCTAACAACTTTGCTTTGATATCCTTTCGAATACAAAACCACCTTTCGCCCACAATTAGAGTGTTTGATTGTTTGTTTTTTTTTTTTTTAATCCTTTATGCCCATTCTTTCAGGCAGAGGAATATTAGCACAGTATTGATTTTCCTGTCCTTCCAGCTTTCCCTGAAGAAATATTATCACCTGATAATTGATCAAAGGGAGACGATTCTGCACTATTGAGATTGAGCTTAGCAGCGGCAGGTAGGCAAGTAGGGTGGAGAAAGAAACGAAGTGGCTGGCAAACTGTAGGGATTTTTCTTTTTCATTATGACGTGTTTTTTCTTCTTCTTCTTCTTCTTTGCGCCATCTCGATTTCCCCATAAATTCCCTCTTATTTCGAAATGTATGGCCCAACAAACACGAAGTGATTACTCTTTGTGTGTGTGTGTCGAAATGTTTTGCATTACCATAGAAATAGCAATCACTTCTAAAAGTCTAATACCTGTAAATGAGCAGCCTCACTCTCATGAGACACAAATTATTTTCGGAAATTATGTTTTTGCATGATAGATTTCAGATTGTAACATTTTAAAATTTTGGTAATTTTTTCTTCCATTAAGCTTGCGTGGAAAGCTACCAAACGATACGGACTTCAATAGGTTAACGTAAACGTAACATTACTATGCAAATTTAAGTAGACTTAATTTGTCTCCATCAAGCAAAATTATAAAATTCTGGATTCTAGGGTGATGCAACCTTTTGGATGAATATTTGTATATGTTTGTATTACCCGAAAGCACAATATCCTTTTCAACAATTTATCGTCAATACAGTCCGTTATTCCGGTAAAAATTATGAAAAACTATAGGAAATCTCGTATCAGAATGTATACATCACACACCACTGATGTTCGTATTTTGCACACGTGACTCTCGTTTCTCTTGCGGGTAGTTCCATCGGTCGGTCCTCCTCCTCTGACTGTTCATGCCACGCAAGTTCAGTTGGATTTGCATTTGCAGGTTAAGGCGACAATAACCATTATTCTAAGACGCCTTTCCGATTCGATTCTTTTTTTCGCAAGTTATTACGTATTGAGCTTTGCAGTGTGGTTCGATTTATTATCTTGTTGCAGTTTAAAACCCCGTCACCTATCATACGATGCCTCGATGGAATTGCGTGGCGTTGCGGGATAATTTGATCCGTCTCCTTTCAGAGAACCTCACCAGTTATTACCAATAACCCGGCGAATAACTAGCAAAGTCATCCCATTCTCGCGCGTTTCTACTATCATGCCTAACTGCATCCTGGACACAGATCTCATACTTCTCTCTGGTCTCCCCCCCCCCTCTTCCTAGCACAGTGTCGTCGCTTGTAACAAAATATTTCAACATTTCCCTCCCTACCGTCCAAATTCCTGTTTTCCTTCAAATTTATATGGCGGATGGGTGCTTGTAACACTGTAGCATAAGCTTCTCAGGCGTGCATTTGGAGAATGTGCTACAGCAAACTGTCAGATCGAGGCGAGCCGACACTAGACGAACCACGGCAGGAATTCGGATTTAAGAGGAAGCAAATGTTTAGTAGAGAGAAGGCGAACTGTAGCGTGAGAAGTTTATCGTCGCATAATCCACTGCGGGTTTGTCCCTTAAGATCTATCCGACCCTTGTCTCTACGCTAGAGGCATTGACCGGATGATTGAGCGCGTCATAACAACAGTAGGTTCTACGATGCTTCACCGAAGGGATCCCGTTTCCTCTTTAGAATACAAGCTGTCAGACTGTTTTCTAACAGATATTTTCTTTACAACTGGGATTTGTTTTCCTAAATAGACACTTATATTCTCAAGTACCGTTAATCCACAACCGCGCGTAGCCCATGACAACGGACCCGTTTTCAGTGGTCCTCTTTAAACGTTCGCTTCCTTAATGCATCATTTGAAACCATTAAAATTGCATCAAGTTCCTTTTGTCACCGTTTATATGTGGAGCGTTCGCGATGGAGGTTTAGCGCTGTATCCGCCCCCTGACGGGTGTAATCTCCTCTCTCCGGCCCGACCGACAGATCTCCCATCAATTCTTGCGGATCAAGTCGGCGTCAAATGTTTTCGCCCCAAATGGCAGCGCCGACCATAGACAGCCTGACGTACATTTTTAGCCCGCTGTCGGGTGTTAATGCTGCCGAAAACCGGCCGCCATGTATCGAGAGGCTCAGCACGAGAAAACAGAAGCCACGCGGAGAGAAGGTGTTTGTCTCGCCAGTGACGAGTGCAGAGGTCAAACCCGTGATTGGCGACTGCTGTCTCTTCATAATGAATGATTTACTTTATAATCGATATCCAGTTATAAGAACAGACTTGTATTATTTCTTAAAGTCTGAAAGCCATTTTTTTTTTTTTTGTGGGGGAGGATCTTTTTGATTAAAGTTTAGATGGGAAAATCACAGTGAGTTGTCAAATTAACTCGGGCGCTACATAAATGAATGCTATATGACCGAATCCCTGATATTTCAGGCCTTATCACGCATTATTTATTAAACGCCTGGATGGACAGTGTGCACTATTGCCACGCCAAAAACACTAACAGGTAACAAAAAATCTTGATATTTCTCGTAGATCCTCGGCCATTGTTATCGCGAAGTTCGCCGAGGCAAAGCGATCTGGAGGCCTTCAACAGTGGGGACCACAACAAGACCCTGTCGTCAGTATGTTCTTGGTAACACTACCCATGTAACAGAAATGAGCTAAAGAATGCTCCTACGTAACATCGGTGGCTACGGAGGATGCATAGTCCGTGTGCACTTCCGTCCATTGGAGTAAAATGCTTTGAAAGGTCTGGTCAGAAGACGCGTGGCAAAAATCTCGACTATTTTGCGGTGTGTGCGCGTTTTTACGCTGAGTTTCGAAATTCATGCTTTGATGGCGCACCTGTTCTTTTGGCAAGACGGAGGCGGCTCTATCTTGGTAGCGAGTGCAGTATGGCAAAGTAGAAAGATAGAAATGGTATTTTTGGCGAAGTGGCGTCTTAATCCTGCCGCTTACTTTGAACATTTTGAGGAGACGTATTATTTTACCAACAGAAAATACCGACAGTTGATGCTTATAATCTCTAGAAGGGATGGCGCTACATGCTACCTCTTGTGTATTCTGGACGAGGAGAGGGGATGGAAGTATTCAAGCTCTAACATGAATCCACTCAGGCAAATGTTGGTGCCCCTGGGTTGTCAGCTGAGAGCAGCCCGTCCTGTTCTTGAGAATATGAAGGAATTAAAGAAATCTCTCGCGGATATGGAGGAATCTGTAGCCATGCCCCAAAAATTTGGCACCATCTTAGAAATAGCAATATCAAAATCTGTCTTTAGATTATGATCACATAGCGTGACACTGTATCCAAGACCAGTTCCAAATGTCTGCCTTTGGATACTTCCAACTGAGTCATTTCCACTTTGTCGTCATTGTATATACAATCTTTTCAGAAACTGAATATTTACATGTTAAATTTCGAATTGTCACATTCTTCATTTGTGTTTGCTTTTCACTATGTGGAAAATTATGAAGCAGTATGCACGTTAACACGTTACGGTAACATTATTATGAAAATTCAGCAGGTTTAATTCGATTTTATTGGAAAATTCTAGAGCGATACAGAACTTGGTTCCGGACTCGATCGGACCCGGGTGCAAAATCTCGTTGAGTCGAAACCAGGCATGGCGGATAGAGGCTTTACGTGCTGCAGAAGTTGGCTTAACCAATGGAAAGAATTTATCTTGCCTTTATTTTCCGTTTAGCATATCGTAATAGTCAGATGATTTTCTTCAGCTTTTTCTTTGGACACAAAGGTAGAAAAGCCATTTAGCATTAAGATGTCAGCGGATCAACTTTTTAGCGTCCGATAGGTGAAAGGTTTGACTTTTGTATGAGGATTGAAACCCGAATGAAATCAGATATGTAAAAGTATATATATATACGACAAGCGCCAGCTATGGACACAAAAATAATTTAAGAATAATGTAAGTCTGTTTAATTTCAACTACTTGAACATGGTAGGTTTAAAAGTGATAGGAAGCCTTGCCAGGTTTGGTGACCTGTCAGATGTGTGGGAGCGTCAAGGAATTTCTGTCACTGTCATTTGTGTTGAAATACAAGTAGAATATGATGCATTTATTAAATTATCAGCTAATAAAATTAGTAAAAGAGATATTTTGATACAACTGCATCCTGTTTCACTCTAATGCCAGATTCCTCCAGTAGCCACACCCCTTTGCTTGAATCCATTTTTGTAAATTCTGAACTTAATTAGCTTTTTAAAGCAATTTGCCCTGTTCTTTCTGCAAGTTTTCTCAGAGCGGTTTGAGGTTGGTATTTTACTCTGCCAGCTACTGGGTTACTATGCTTAGCTCCCCCCCCCACCTACTCTAGCTTGGCTTCTCCGGCCAACCTTGTGGGTTTTCTCCCACATCTAAAAAAAAAAAAAAAAGGTCTGGTAACTTTCAAGCGCCGGGGGAGTCTCTCGTAGCGTCATCTAGCGAACAACCGCGGCTCTACGCTTCTTTGTCAGAGTTGCTTGCTTGCCTCCACTGCGGACATAGGTGTATGACACAACAACAACAAGAACAACCGGAACTTCATCCCGCCGTATATGATACCGCTGCTGCTCGCGATAACCTCGGAAACACTGCGCGAGTCCGGAAGGGGTCTCAGAAATCGAGTCAGTTCAGGGCCCCATTCTTGAAAGAAAATTCGTGGTCCTAATAACAATGAAAGGGGTCACCATAGAGATGTATACGAGTGAAGGGGTTTAAAAAAAATGTATTGAGTAGTCTAGATAGCCTCGTGATTGATCTGGCCTGATCTGGTGATTGATTAGGTCAGGATGACCAGAAGATCATTGCCGGTGTTTGCCACTCTTCACTCGTCTTCACCTCTGTTTCGATATTTTACGATGAGACCCCCCCCCCGTGAACGACAAATAGAAACGCTGAAGATTTTCCGATTTAGTATTGATCATCTGCTGAAGTTTGGTTTCCGTTCATCGGACAATAAGAAGAATTTTAGTTACCATCTCGGTTTTCGTGGCAAATTAAGAACCGGTCTTGTTTTCCGTGTTGCTTCATTTAAATAATGAAATGTGGTACCTCTCTCAAAACCGTTTTCGCCCCCCCACCCCCCCAAACCGACAGTCTGTTCGTATTCTTATTCTTGCGATAGGTTATTGAAAAAATTTAACCTGTAAAAACACAGAAATATAGTTCCGTTAGCTTGAGATGCGAGGAAAGGGCGGGTCGCATCATTAGAAACCGCACTGCCTCTGTGTTTTAGCTTTAAAAGTTACTAATTACCTACAGCGTCTTTTTAAATGGTTTCCAAGGATGACACGACAGGCGGCGCGTGGAATCGGTTTTCTTTGATCTAACAGTTTAAAGAAAATGAATTGGATAACAGAAAAAAAACTTTAGCGTCAGTTTTAATGGTGGCTTAATGAGCTACAGATCAGCTTTAATAACCTTGGCCGGTGGCACCTGCAGGGCTGTATTCCGCGATAGACTATTAGGCACCTGAAAGCTACACTTTACTGCCTGACTGCTTCACATCGATCTCTTTACACATTTCCTCGCCTTAACAGACAACCTGTTAATTATCTCTTCCATGGCTTCAATTTTTAGATAAAAATTACACGTAGTTGTCTTTTATATATTTTTTTTTTTTAATGTTTGCACGCTACCATATGGTTAAGGGACGATACCGGCCATCTACAGCTTGTATCGACGGATGTTCGCCACCACAACCGTCTCGCGAGTGGGTTACGTTAAAGCGGAGTATAGCCTGTCTCCGTCCGCCAGTGATTGAGGAAACGTTCCCATGATGCAACGCTGGAGAAGCGGAAACACCTCCAGCTGAAGTTGGCCGCGGAACTCGCTGTTTGGAATTTAAGACCCAGAAAGAGAGAATTAATTGCCCCCTCTCCACCACCATCCACCCCCACTTCTTAGTGCAGCAGGGGCAGGAAGGAGGCTTCTTTAGCATTACATCATCGGGAGGGTATTTGTTTTTCTTTCATTGTCTGCGAATAGAAATTTTTGGACATTTGTACAGCTCCGCTTAAAAATCACGAAGTGGACGATCTCATGATTCCACGCCTGCAGACTGCGGGGATATGGGCCTGTTTAACGCCGTGTCACTTTCACTTTCGTTTGTCTATAAAAAAAGGGGGGAATTACATTTTCAACAGTTCTTCAATGATTTCTTAGGGCTCGTTGGGGGGGCAAAACACTGCAGGTTTTACTGCAATATGCTTTTTGATATAAACTAGAGCATCTCTATTAGATTTGCGTAAGGCGTTTTTTTTCGTTTTCACCGAAGGATTGGGATTTAACGAGGTGCGATAAACCATACACACCTACTTCAGTGTAGGGTGATACAAGAAAACACTACCTTGTGACTCCGGGTGTGTGTGTGTGTGTGTGTGTGTGTGTTATATTAGCCAGGAAATTAATTACCCGCAAGGATTGCAAGTTTCAAAAAAATCGATGTGATCGTAGTTAAGGGGAGAGAACTTGCCAAGAGGCACATCGAGCCTGCGTATGCCTAGGTAAGATCGGTTGCTGCGAATCACGTGCGGGGCTTTAATCCGTCTAACGGCAAAGATAATCGCTTAAAGATATGGATGGAACTGTGCCTGGTTCACTGAACGTTCACTTTTCTGTCCATTGCAAAAGGCAAAATTTGGAAAGTTCTTCTAAAAGCAACGTCATCACCATTTAGTAAATAATGGATGGAGGTAAACCAGGGTTGTACTATTATCACAACTTTCATAAACACAAAAGTCGCGACTTTGTTAACTGTGATCAGTCAAACGATCATGTGACAAGGTGCCATCTTTACATCGCGTGCTCGCTATAAGGACGTCAGGGTGTCTTATTCAGCCGTATTGCTTACTACGCGAATGGAAGATTTTGTATTGCCTGACGCTCTTCGACGTTTGTGCAACAAACTCTTTTCGTACTTCGTTTGGAAATTAAGAGAGGATTCACGTTGATTATAATCCGAGTATAATTTTCAGTCCCCCCCCCCACATCTCGGGTAGCGATCGGCCGCATCAGCTACCGGAGTAATCTGGAAACTCGATTGACTTTCGACGGGATCCCTGCCAGGATAACTTGGTCTAATCTGTATCTATCACATTAGCTTGTTGCACAAAATGTAAAGAGAAAGGCAAGCAATAAAGGTAAATGTTTACGTTGTTACTTGCTTAAGCCACCTTTTGCAGCACGGTAAGGTCCCCCCATTATCAGTGAGAGAGAGAGAGAGAGAGCTTCCTTTATTCCGTCACGTTGGCGGGAAGCGAACGACTTGCTGCTCACATCTCTTAGAAATTTGTTCGATCGCATTCATATCAGGTTTTGGGGGGCACAAAGGAAATATTTTGAGGCTTGATTCGTTTTCCAGGCCGCAGCTACACAAGTGAATCGGTATGCCTCGTCGGTACATTGGTGGTAGCTGTGTCTTTCAAATGGCATAGTCCTTCTACAAACAACATTTGTGTTTTCCTCATGCTATGCTGTAGTGGAACTCCCTCCCACCACCATACTTGAACATGGGCTGATGGACCGAAGAAATTCCCGCCCTCTGTAGACAAATCGGCAGAGACGACGTAGGACCATCCTCCGGCCCATTTCTATTGCAAGGGAGATGTCAGCAAGATAATCTTGGCGGGCAGCGCTGAGTGAGGACGTGGAGACAGACGTACGTTCTTCTTGTTGTGATGTCATTGTTTAGCACGACGGTGACATATTCGCCTTGGCAAACTTCGCGATAATGTTGGTCCAGGCCGTTGGCGATCTGTCGCTGTCTCTGACCACGCCATAAACGGTCTTGGAGAAAGAATAAAAGGTCAGAGAATCTGCCTATTTTAGCATGCTGATAGTACACGCTGGTTATGTGCCCCCACCTAGACATCTAATGAATACATGCATATTCAAACTAGAAATATGTAAATTTATTTTAGATGCATTTATTCATGGGGAGGCAAAATTAATATGGCAAGGCACTGTATCTTTTCCATAAACTTAACGATTGATTCCTCAGTTTTGGTTTGTTTTCTTTACATTCACTTGGAATCTTTTAATAAGCAGCCTTTGCTTCTTTTAAAATGTAATTTATATTTTCTGGTGTAGAACATAGAAATGCATTTTACAAATTGCTGCCACGTATATAAAAAAAAACAGTCAACTTTGGTATTAGCTAAGTGTTTGCTCAGCTTTTAATAATTTTTACAAATTATCTCGTTACATCTATTTGATGTCTGTCTCTACGACTAGCTGGCGATGATTTCTCCAAGTAGCGTAACTAAGTTTTCTTTTTAAATCCTACACTTTCTTCACTTTGAATGCTTTAATGAATGCTAACCGGACAGGTCTTCCAATATCTTTGGCTACACGCTTCTTTTTTTTTTGTTTTTGTTGTTTTTTTTTTTAATTCGTCGCGCTATCCAAAAATATTCTCCAGAATTCCACTCTAATGCATAGCCAGCATTATGTATTTTGTAATGTAACCGCAGGAGAACTGCACACAGTCGGATATTCTTTTTACAAAGAGGCGCTACATCGGTCGACTTCTTTCCAAATTCTCCGCGATCTAGTTTAAAAGCGCCACTGTCACGTTTCATTACCTTTATTAAAGTTTCAATTTTCTTGTTTCGTAGCAGACAAAAAAAAAAATTGCTTTTTTGTACCTTTATAAACATTTCTAAAAAAAATAGACGAACGTAGCTTGTTTGTGTTTCTTTTACATCGATTTTGTTACGTTAAAAAAACGTGGGGGGGATTGATAGACTGCAAATATTTTGTGATATGCGACATTAAAAATTAGTATTTATCACCTGCCGTTTGCTTGACAATATAAAAGACATTCTGTATGTAAGTTCTGTATGAGCTTCTACAAATATCTTCTTCTTCGATCACTCATCTCGTAAGAGTGGGATGCATTGCACCATCATTATGCGTACTCTGGTCCGGTGCATCCGTCTTCAGCAGTGGTTTATCCTTCTGACTTTTCCTTGTCATAGGAGACTTGCCTCTGTCATGGCTATGGAGCATCTCCCCGCCCTTGGTTCCTCTGTCTGAGTGCCTTCACAGGCCACTCCTCAGCAGCAACCAGTAAAGTACCTTGCTCAAGGGTCACAGCAATGTGCCAGCAGTTGGAATTGAACCCAGGACCCTTAGGTCCTGAAGCCAACACACTCACCACTGAGCCACATTGCCTGGCCTACAAATATCTAAAACCGCAGAATGCGAGTTTAATTAGGGATCTATTATAAACAATAAGGTCTCTCTAAAGAAATGTCAGTGAACGGTAGAGCCGACGACACTGGCCCGCAGGGTTATGGACAACCAACAAGGTTTTAGAAAACAAATACATGAGAGTATGAACTGAACCAGTTTTCTCTGTGAATAATTATTTCGCGAAACCTGACGTTAATCTAAATAGTAGTAAACATTTTTGTTAAGTACCGTACAAATTGTAAAAAAAAATTTAAAAAAAAATATGATTTGTACCATCTTGTTTATTGAAATATTTCAGACGACAAAGATAGTTTGATGAAGAGGATGGCAGTGAATCGCATCGAGAATGGATCTTGGATCACAGGACTGACTAATTGACCGCGGTTCGTTTCTGCAGAGAGATCAACTGGTAGATCACCTTTTTATTAAAACATCTGTCGATTGAAGCGAATGGAAGTCGTCCTCTGTTAGACTAATCACTAGAGTAGTGCTGTCGCCTACCATTTAAATCCAAAATAAAAGATGAGCTAGATTAACCTCTGTCTCTCCGGCGATGCAAGGGACTACTTATGAATATTCAATAACTACTAATACACTAGCTTGGAATTTACCAGAAAAATAAATGCTTAGACAACAAGCAGTTAAAACTGTTTTACTGTTCTGTTTTTATCAAGAAAGTTCCTTTCTAGCAGTAAGTTTTGATCGAATCCATTGGATACATCACCAGACGTTTTGTGCCTATGTTCATGTTCTTGATGTGGCTTTATTTCATTAACATTTGGTGTCTATACCGAGAGTGGCCGGACTCGCGTACGATAACATTTCACATTAATTTAATATTTTGCGAAAGTGTCAACGAACGGTTTAATGCGGTTAATAGAGGCTCACCTCGGACAGAAGTCACCTGATTTATTTATTGTTCTTGACGTTCGTAAATCCAACATTTCGGATTCTCTCTCTCTCTCTCTCTCTCTCTCTCTCTCTCTCTCTTCTCTCTCTCTCTCTCTCTCTCTCTCTCTCTCTCCTCGGATAGAAGTCACCTGATTTATTTATTGTTCTTGACGTTCGTAAATCCAACATTTCGGATTCTCTCTCTCTCTCTCTCTCTCTCTCTCTCTCTCTCTCTCTCTCTCTCTCTCTCTCTCTCTCTCTCTCACACACACACACACACACACACACCACACACACACACACACACACACACACAAATAATATAGGCGCTTTATTGCTTTAGTCACGATGAAAGAATGAAAACATAATTTTAAACTAGCCTTAGGCAGTAATCGATATGTAGAAAGCTGAATTTGCTGGCTACATCTTTTTCAGTTACGAAACGTTTACATCAATGCCGCCGAATGGGAGGTAAAGGGAGGGGGGACCTATTGACCAACCTTGAATTATTTCCCATGTACGTCAGTAGGCGTCCCACGTAAAACCCTCCACGCTTGTGCCATTGGAGCAAATTAATTAATAAAATTGCCACGTACCTGCTTTCAAATGTAGGAACATATTACGGCTGTAGGAGAAATTCGGGTTATATTTAATGCTTCCTTGCGGTTCACAGTAAATTTTTTTTTTGCAAATTTTCTTCACAAATTGCACGGAGCGGGTGCAGACTGTATGTGGAAATCTCTTCTCTGCCCTTTCTACGATCGCAGCTGTTCCCCTGGACCTTCTGGACCTTCTTGACCCCTACGTCAGCCTTCAGCGATCTTCGTTTTCGTGTCTGCATGATTTATACCATCCAGTTATCACATCTGTGGCCATTTGGTTAGAGAGAACTGCGCACTAACGCCCTCTGGCTAATCAAACCGGCTTTCTTTTGCGTTCGCACTAATTAACCCCCCCTGTCAAGATTCCTTCTGATCAAAACCGCGTGACAGCAGCAATTAGAAGAGGCGTGTCTTCTTCCACCCGCCACACGAAGGAACGCCTCCCACCGACAGAGGTATTCCAGATTCTGTTCAACACCCATATTTATTTTTTTGTTTGTTTCAGATTAGAAAAATTAAATAATTTAATCTAATTTATTACTGAAACGATGATTAGAGAGAAAACGTGTTTCGTTGTATTACCAGTCTCATTAAAAACAAAGCGTAGTTTCCTAGGAGAAGCACACCTGGTTTTCTGACTTTTCCTGGCTGTCACGGCTCCGTTAGGAAGGTCATTTACCTCTATCGAACCGCCAAAAGTGCCAGATCAAAAAAAATGGTGAGCAGACATTTATACTTCTGTGCTGTCAAACCATAAGTACTTGCTTGGGCAGAAAACACTGTATGGAGTTAGGTGGTTTTTAGTCTAATCAACTCTTAGTTAGAAATTAACATAGGTCAACCTAACCGCTGCTACTAAAGAACTGTTCGCGATAAATTCTAATTTCCTAGAGTTACGATGATAAACACCCGCTAACTCTAAACAGAAGGGGAATATAAAATTCTGTGCATTAGTTTAGTTGAACGTTTTTTTCAGAGCTAATATAGAGGCCGTCAGAGAAGTCAGATGGCCATCAGTCAGAAACTCTTTTCTTTTGAAATACTGTAATACGCTTTGATATTTATGGTCATTGAACAGTATCTTAATGCAGATATGTCCCTATCTATTGGATTTTTGGAAATACCAACGATTTCTGCTTCTTTTTTTTTGTTATATGTTGAATTACACAATGTCTTGGACATTTCTATATACTTATCATGTTTTCTTGTGAGGAATTACTACGAATTACCTGATCGGGACTTACCTTGGAACATTTTACAGGGGTAGCAGACTCTTTATTTAAAATTGAGCAGAACATTTTGGAGCGTATTTTTGGCTCCCTATTGGAAGTTTACCTGACACTAAATTTTCTAAAATGATATGGACACATTCTGACTACACGTTTGACGGAAAAATATCAGTTTAATTCATTGTTAATTACTGACATTCACAAATAAAAGAACACTTGTACACGGTATTTACATGGAATTTACTTTCTGTCATATTTATTGCCAAGTAAATGTGATGTAAAGATTATAGTTTGTTTTTTTTTTAGCTTATCTCAGTGCCTCGAATTGATGTTCCGTATGATTTCTTAACTTTGGTTGAGTCACTGTCGCAACTCTTAATTAGCCTTTAACGATAAACTTTGTGGAAATTTTGAAGAATTTCAGATGTTCGCAGACTATAATTGGCGATAAAAATCTTGGATTTCAGTATTTTATTTCATTGTCTTTTATCGAAAATGTGTTTTTTTTCCTTGGGCGGATGAACTGTTTTAAAGGTTAGTGGAAGGTTTTTCGATAAATAGATCGATCTCTTTAATTCATAAAACCACAGATACCTTAAGACTGTCTGAACCCATACGAATCAATATCCTTTAAACATTTGCTGCTGTTATTTGACTCTACTACAACCAGACATTTCACACACTGATAGTCTGCTGTCTTTCAGTTCTCCGAAAACTGTTCGACTGCAGTATTTTGGATGTAACCATTATAATATTTCAGAAGAAAACGAATATGGTACGGGAGGTCGAGCAAAAGCTTCCCATTAAATTGTCACGTTGGCTTCAGCCATCAGGACCAATTATCAGAGAAGGATGAGATGTGACTAATAATGAGGGCCCACACATCTCAGCTCATAGGTTGCAATCAGCTTTAACACCTAGAATTTTCAAATGTTATAAAATCAATACAAAATTAATATGCGAAAACATTTCTTGGCATTTTAAAATTGCTGAGACAAAAAAATCTATGAAAGCGTTTTATATATACATACAGGAATACCCTACTTACATAAGGCTCGAGTTACGTAAATTCTACTTTACGTAAGAAATAAATTGTAAAATATAATTCGAGATGCGGCAAAAATTGTTACGTAGCGCTGCCTATGGGTACCTGGATATGAGTGGGCACTACTTTGAGCTGTGGAGTAATGCCTGCCGGGGTCTGAGTGTGTTAGTCGGCCAGCATCTCTCTACCACGCTCTCACTTGTGCGTTAGCATCCATCAAGTAAGTCCAGTTGAGCATAAATCTTTTCAGTTTTACGTCAAGCCAAAGCCTAAAAGTGATGCCAGTGCTAGTGGTTCCGTCAAAAAGCGTAAGCTGATTACGCTTGAGGAGAAGGTGAGCATAATAAAGAAATATGGAGACGGGCAAACTTTGTCTTCCATAGCGCGTGGCCTGGACATGGCCGCGTAGACGGTCAACACGATAGTGAGAGACAAAGACCGTACTAAAGAACCCATGAAAGGATCTGCCCCCATGAAATCTATGGTAATAACGCAACAGAAGGCTGGTGTGATTGCCGTGATGGAGAAATCGTTGACGGGTGTGGATGCAACCTAACCATGCCAGCCTTTTTTAATGCTTATGTAATACTGCCGTATACGTTCCAATTCGACTTGCGTAAAAATCGACTATAGTCGACTGGAACGTAACCCTTACGTAAGTCGGGGTGTATTCCTGTATACCTTTTCAATAGATGGCTTATTCTGCATATATACTAGTGTTTTTTTTTTTTAAGATGGTGAAAGTTTTAAAATGTCGCCTAAATAGTAAAAACGAGTTTCTTTTGCCAGGCTCTGTTCCGAATATTTTTCACAGTCTCAAACTAGCAAAGTGTATAGGATAACTTCACCGAGTTTACTTTCGACACCAAACGTTCCGAGAGAGAACGGGGGCCACTTTAAAACATTCTGAACCTACTAAACAGCGTATGGTAAATTTCGACTAGGAAATGTAGAATAAAGATCAGTCATTACTATACTTTACTTAAACGCATGTTAACCTGTCAGCCATTATATCTATGGCAGACAGTGTGGAGTCACATAGAATTAAGTCATTAATATAACGAAGTGATGCAAATCTTTCTGCACGTTTTTGATAAGATGCACGAACTTTTACTTAATTGCTTTTGGTGTCAGAGCTTCTCGGGGAATCTGAAACTGTTGAGACGTATAAATGATCTCGGATTTTCATAGCTCGATCTCAGACAGTTCTTCACTGCTTAGATTACAGTTTGGGTGGGGGCTTAAGCAAGAAATTGAGAGGATCCGATTTTGATGTCGCTGAAGATTTTAATGTGGTGATTGATGCGAGCTCTTGTTATACGCTGTGGGATGATGGTGGACGAGTTCGTCACAATGTACAAAATAATTTCAAAAAAGAGAGGAAGAAATAGCGAGGTTTACATCCCTTGAACACCGAGACAATTCGAAAAGTAGACAACAAAGAAGAACTGTTCCTGCGGAAACTCTATAATAACATTTCAAATATGCTCTTTCCATTGCATTTTTGGGCACTCTTGTCCAACAGCTCAGCATGACATTCGGGGATCTAGCAAGCCAAGTCATCCACATTTACGGTCTGATTCCCTATCAAGCAACCAGCGATGCTATCCTGAAATATAACGAAGACTCGCCATCTCCACATTCATCCCAGCAAGGAATTATACTCAGGAAACAAACGTGGAAAAGTCAGGACGACCAGCCTTGATATCCTCTCTAGGACTGTAACAGATAGAATGGCATGTCTGTCGAAGCACCCAGACGTTCTCTCTTCCCGACACCGGTAACGTCAGGTAGAGTTCAGAGAGCAAATTCGTCTCTGAAACCAATCGAGGACTCATTGCGAAGCTGCACGGAGGAGGACCGTCTCATCGCTCTCATCTCGATGTACAGGCAGGAAGACATTTGAACCAGACATTGACAAAACTATTGACGTTGGTGACTTTGCGCCTCGGCAGACTTGGAGATCCATGGAAAATAAGAATAAAAGATTTAATATAAAAGACATCACCGAGTTCCTCGCCAACTCCATCAAGGAAAACCTTCCGCTGGATTTTTGAAAAAGGGCGTCGAGCCAAAATTCGATTAATTTGAAGTGAACAGCGGGATGACTCGGTGAGCTCCATCAATCTGCTGCCGATCGTCGATTGGGAGAATAACACACCCAGCTGAGATATTCTCCAAGAAACAGATAAATGTATAATAAGCTTTAACTACTCGGCGTTACATCACAAAAGGATAAAATAAATGATGATAAAGTCGCGATCAAGATATTACTGGAAAAAAAGCAGGAAATGGAAATTTAAAGAACAGTAATTCAGGGGGAGGCGACCGCGTTCTTCCTTTCACCGGGTGGCTGACTGCTTAGAAATTTCTATTGGCGTTTCCTGTTTCCAACCCCCACCCCCTCTCCCTTCCGCACGTCCGCGTAGGCGCAGTTCGGATCTTTGCAGACCTCGACCATGATAACGCCAACTGTCGTCGGTGTGACTTTGAATAACAGGGAAAGAGTCCGACTGATAACTTTGTCCCCTACCTGTACACGGTGTAATTTGTGCTGCATATTTTTTAAACATTTTATCAGCCGGGCACTACGTCCTGACGTGTGCCGGTGCTGGAAGCAGCTGTACAATGACCTACCGTAATACTTTACCGGCAAGAACCATATATATCATTCTTTCTTATGGGGAAGAATAATTGGAAAGCTGATTAGCGATCCTTTATCTGCGCAGCAAAGATAACGTGTATATTCTAATTACGCATACGAAATCATAACATCGAAAGAACTAAAAGTCAGATTTAGTATTTCTTTCTTTCGTGTTCAATTTTTTTTTAATGCCTTTGTAATGTTTCTCTGGTCTCGAACATCTTTTCCGATGAAAGGTTCATAGGTTGACTTTCAGATGCTTTGCAAACATTGATATTATAGCCGTCAAGAAATCCTAGGGCCCTTTTCGTGTTTCTTTTTTTTTTTTTGGAACTGACATCCAGCACGTGCTTGATATATTCATCAGGGCTCTACGAAGACTACGGCGGTCGCTGAACCATTCTTTTGGTTTACTGCAACAAGTTTGTTTGTGGTCGTTGCCGTAGTCTTGCTCGAACACGTTTTCATGGAACATTTTGTGTAAATGAACTCAAACCTAACGCATCACGTTTTATCATTTATATGTTTTAACTGATATTTTTCTAGCGTGGATGTGACTATGCACTAATAACTTGATTCATATATAAAGTATGGGATATTTCCTTGACGAGTTTGCCATTAGGGCTACCCGTGTTTGTCTGTATGTAATTTTTGGTGCTTTGGATTTTCCTTTGAGCTGTTTCAGATGAAACAGAATTTGATTAAAAAAAAAATAGACAAAGCTGTTGGCTTTACGTTTCTTTCAACCCAGCCAGACAATTAGATCCTGCTTTTCTTCAGCAGATCTCTCGGAACCTACCATATTGAGTCGAGCGAGCTACGTCGAGGCGTTGTAGCAGAAAATATACGCTATTCCCGATGCAAGCGTTAACTAGACGGAGCCAGCCAGCCAGCCACCGTTTCCAGAACGGTGAGCCGGAGACCTTTTAATAAAGAGCTATTCCTTCGGCTCTCCCGCTGTTCTCCGGGTCGTAATTTACCGTAGTTAAAGCTCAACAGTTTCATTCGGAGATCTTCCTCCAGTCTCGCCTTTTAATTTTTAAACGTTTGCCGACGAAACTGAAGTATTATAAAATCGATGGTTCCCGTTCTTTTGTTTATTGGATACAGCGATCGGTGCTGGAATACTGTGAACAGATCGAGATGCAGCCGGTTAGCAATCACCAGCTGTTTACCTAAGCAAAGACGTCTTAATAAAAATAAATGTGTAAATATTTCTTTTACAAGTATTCATGGAACAGGTTTACCATAGTTTCTCAAAGACTGGCATTCTTCCCCTCTTTCTTCTTCTTTCCTGGAAGAGCTTATTTTATATTCACTTTTGCAAATTCAAACTCAGTGCTATAGATCATCAGCAGGTCACATAAAGGAAGTGGATAGGACAGCAGAAAATAATAATAATAATAATAATAATAATAATAATAATAATAATAATAATAATAATAATAATAATAATTCATGCAACTAGTAATCATGACATGTCTACGTCGTCAACCTAATCAACTTAGCTTTCACCTTTGCAGATGGCAGATATACAAAAAATGAGTAGATTTTACAGTAATTTTGTTTTCCAAATCACCTATTTGGTTTTCGGCTACTCTCTCTCTCTCTCCTCTCTCTCTCTTCTCTCTCTCTCTCTCTCTCTCTCTCTCTCTCTCTCTCTCTCTCTCTCTCGTACTGACGTCATCTGTAATCTTCCTCGTATATTGACATCATCATCATCATCATCATCATCATCATCATCTCTCTCTCTCTCTCTCTCGCTCTCTCTTCTCTCTCTCTCTCTCGTACTGACGTCATCTGTAATCTTCCTCGTATATTGACATCATCATCATCATCATCATCATCATCATCATCTCTCTCTCTCTCTCTCTCTCTCTCTCTCTCTCTCTCTCGTACTGACGTCATCTGTAATCTTCCTCGTATATTGACATCATCATCATCATCATCATCATCTCTCTCTCTCTCTCTCTCTCTCTCTCTCTCTCTCTCTCTCTCTCTCTCTCTCTCTCTCTCTCTCTCTCTCTCTCAGTTGCAGCTCAACGGCCATATGGCAAATTACGGCATTTCTTTAAAGATTCCGCACAGTTCCGTGGAGTCTGGTTGAGGACAAGTGGAAATTTCTGGAGTGTTCGAGCCAAACAGGCTCAGCTGTGCCGACAAGCACAGTGTTTCCAGTTTTGGGGTTCTGGTACAGTTAGTTCTGCCTTTAATATATCGTGGCCTCTCCTTTGTACTTTATGTCAGTTGTTTGCGTCAGTTTGGTAGTTATTATGAGAAGCCATCCAGTGTTGTTTGGATGTTATTTTCATAATAGGATTAGCTTGGTTCTACACCACTGAATGCTTCCGTATATGTACTCGGCTACTTTATTTTTTCAGGTGATCTGCTGTTTCATTTCCGAAAATGTCACAGTGTTCAGGAATCAGTGAACCTTTGTTAACATTTAAGGGATTCCAATTAGGACAGTGGATGTGAAGTAATAACTGGTTTTCCGTTTTGAATGATTCAAATTATGCATTGTAATTAGTGCAAGTGGTGCCAATGGAATTAGCTTTGGTAGTTCTCTGACCTCTGAGGCACAGTATATGTATTCCAGCTTCTTCATCCATGGTTGTTTCAGTGGCAAATCTATTTTGGCGTCCCCTCAAATGATGAGTAAGTTAAGCTAAACATCTCTAAAGCAAGTACCGTTTAAGAAGGAGGAATCATAGAATATAAAGGTATTTTTGCCACTAGTCTGTTATAAGCTGCACTACTTTTCCAGACGTTTTACATGCCGGACAAACTTAACTTTCTTTAGTCCACCGGTAGCTTTGATTAATCTTAAGCGCACGATGGACTTCCAACTGCCTGGCTTTCTCTGATATTCGAAACACCGTTCCTTCTTTTCTGTCTTGTGGTTTTTAGGCTGCTGCGATTCTTCGCCCTCTTTTATTAGTTTGGAACTTACAGTACCTTTCGCGATCTTAACTTCTCCCTTCGGTACTTTAGTAGTTTTTGCTGACGCTCGTTTAAACGATTGTCTGCCGAGAGGTCCCATGGAAGCAACGGAATGTCCGCCTTTCCCAAGTATCTTCTGAACGCTTCCCCGAGAGGGAACTTTCTTCAGATTCCCCCCTTTTCTTTAATATGATCGCGCCCCGGTAGACGTTTTACCACGCGTGGTTGCTAAATAAGTGGCAGTTTTATTCGTATGGCTGTTTGGCGTAGCTAGCCGGCTCTCTCTGTCTGTCTTTCTCAGTCGCAGATAACAAACCTGGAGGTGTTTCTAATATCAGGGATTGTTCTCTTCCGAAGATTCGGTAACGACATCGGCTTTCACGTCGCATGCCTTCTGAAGATTTTCTAAAACGTGATGTCGTCTCTGGAAAGCACTAATTTCCTGAAGGAAATGCTGCTTGACCTTTCTGTACGGAATCTTCCTGTTCATTGGCCAGAAAATAATCCCCCCCCTCTAAGCGCCGCATTAGTCTACTCTAGACTAATTTTTTTTCCTGAAAGTTTTTCCTGTTCAGCTGGTTTAGCCAGTCAGTCGATGACTGACAGCCTTGGTTTTAACTTTTCCATGTTTAGAATGTAAACAAATTTCGCCTTTCTTTATATCTGCGGAATTTTGCATCAGCTTCGAGTGATACCGAATACTGAAAAAAAGGTTCTTCTTTACTCTGTTCCCCAAGGAGTTCGTTTTGGTCTAAGTGGCTTTTATTGTTTTACCCAGTTTTTGCAAAAAAAAAAACAACAACAGCCGCTTCCCAGAGCTTCCTCTGGAGCGACTTTGTGTTGTTTCTTAATTATTCTTTCTTTAACTTTTTTTCCTTCTTCTCTCGACTGAAATTTTCAACATAGTTTTCGATCTTGCAGCTGTATGTGTTTATTTGTGTGGCGCTGCGACGAGTGGCGAGTGATCTTTAGTTACAAAGAAAAAGGGACACCGTCACACTCCAACTACAAACCAACAGGTGAATTTACTAAGGCACAAATTTATTGCGCGCACACGCACAAAGAAAAGATATAGCGGACTTCTACTGACCTAGGTTCCAACGACAATACTGCAGCTCTAGTCCCCCAAAGTGAATGCTTGGGACAATAGTCAGTGAAACATGGATTGCGCTATTGGGGCTTCGTGTCAGTACCTCTTTTATTCCATCGTGTATAGATGACCCTCGAGTGCAGCAGTTACATGGCTGGCAAAATGAGTGAGTGTATGTACATTGTGCAAAGACATTTGCTGCTTCTTCACTTAAAATTTCCCGATTTCCTTTGGGGGCACCATTTTATGTTTTGATATTGATTTGTTTTTCAGATAGCTGTTTTACCACTCTCCAAAGTTTCTTACCATCACTTTCCAAGCCGAGTCTTCGGTATTTTGTGATGCCTACTCTTTCTTGCATTGAATACAACTTGGATTTGTTATATTTTGATTTGGCACCATACAAACAATTATTTTTTTCTGAGAAAGAGGCCTTTTCAGCCTTTTTCTTGCAATCATTAAGTCATCAAGGAGGTTCTAAAATTCTTTTGTCCAATAGAATTTGTAATTCTTGTCAGCGCATTTCAGTGTAGTTTCATTGATGTCTTTTGTATACTGTTTGATCGATTTTCTTATGTTTTGAGAGACACACAGAGAGAGAGAGAGAGAGAGAGATCCTTGCGTACACTGATCAACTCTGAATATAGCTTTAAATTCCCCCTTTAGTAACTTTATTCTGGCGTTTTTTGGCACTGGTTTTATTGTGATTCTGCCGCCACAACCATCAATGGTCACTCCCACCTAATTGATCGCCTGCTTTTCGTCTTGTGAGTTCCCATTGTTATCAGTAGCAAACGGTAATCTGGTGTTGACGGTTGTTGCATCTTCTAAAGTATCGTTATGTTGGATCATCGTGTTTGCTATTAAGAATGACATGGTTATCAAGTTTTCAATTTTTTATTCTTCTCTATCGCCTTCACAGCTCCAGCTGAGAGAATGACTCATCTTCTACTAAAATAAAGTAGTTTTCTGAAACAACCGTAAATTTGCAGAGGACCCCTGTCCTGTCGGTAGTAGACATTGTAAAGTTGGAATATTTTCCCTTCTTAGTGTGTCGGTAACTTCTTTGCTTCGATATTGTTTATTTACAGTAGCCACTATTCTCCCTGCTAACTTTGTCTCTTCAAAATCTCCAAAGATGAAGCGCTGGTCACCTTGGTGAAGGTAGAAACCGTAGTCAAAGTTCCATCATTTAGTGCATCTTTTTTCAGCAGCAAAGAGTCGCTGTTCTGATGTCTGTCTGTCTTACATGGCCGCATCCACCTGGAGATTTAACTCCCATCACCATCGTTTTTGGTCACTAAGACACTGGGTTCTCCACCACAACAAAGGTTAGGCAATTTTCCTCTTATTGTAATGAAACATGCAAATTAACTTATTGATCAGCAAGCTACAAAAAAGGAATTTCCTTTGAATTAATAATTTAACTGCTAAATGCTAACATCTGAGAGTAACAGAAGTGAACATTCCTATGCAATAAATATATTGAAAGTTGAAATATTTTTCTTGTTTTCTTAGAAAAAAGAATGCAGAGGAAAGGGATATTACTGCGTAGACTATTTCTTTTAAAAAATAATTAATGGTGTTCTATGGTAGCACAGAATCTGTGTATCGGTAGTAAATGAAGCCTGGTTGCGCTGTGAAGTTATGGTAAGAATATGCCTTGATTTTGATAACCTATAATACGTGTAACGTGGCTGACAGCAAAGCAAGGGAGAAAAAAAGACGGGCTCTAAATCAAGTCTGCATAACAACTGAGCGACATTTTTAATGGGATTCTTCCAATTACACCATTGCGCTATTTAATTATTGGTTCGCTCCGGGTAAACTTATCAAAATAATAATAATAATAATAATAATAATAATAATAATAATAATCAGCAGGCGTGCGTGAACAAAGCAGGACGCTAACTCGACTGATGGACACAGGACGTGAGCTACATTCGGCAAACAACTATTACCGAGTTCAGTGAGCGATCGTCGGCCGTTACTGCCGAGAAGGGTTTTCTTCTTGACAGGAGCTCGCAAATCGGAGAAGGCCGTCCGTCCGTCCGTCCGTCCGTCCGTCGTGGCGCCCGGCTGGCAATGAGTATTAATCAGGAAACTGGACTACAAGTCGTCATAACGATCCCACCACCCCCCAACCCCCAGTTTCTAACTCAATAGAACATTGATTGGGAGCAGTAAATCATACTTTAGTGAATTATTCTGTATCGTTCTGACGACCCGGTCCCGTTATAGGCGTCTTAAAGATGCCACTATCAGCCCGAGACGCCGCCACCTGTCTTCCAGTTCGATGACTTGATCAGTTTTGGCGTAAAAAGCATGTTTAACATCCTCTTGAAAAAAAGGAAAGTTTCGAAGTTAAAATAAGAAGGTTTTAAATGAATGCTCAGTTTAAAATTTTAAAATTATAATTACTTATTTTATATTTGAAACGTATTCCTGTTATATTATTAATGAAAATAAAAAAAAGCGTTCTTTTGTCAAAGCATATGAGAGAAGAGAACACAAATCAGTACCGACTGTTGACTGTTCACTAATTAGGCGAATTTATTCAGGAATACTTAGATACCAAAAACATGAAGTATGGCCAAGATATTATCTAGTACAGTAGGCCTTTAAATTTTTTTCCAAAACTCTGCTTAATGAGGGGAAAACTGTCACATATTTTTAATTTTTTTTTTTTTTTAATTGTAAATAAGATAAATACGGGTGGGGTCCTGTCACTGAGCAGTCCCGTGTAAAATTGTCTTTGTATCAATCGATGTCCGTACATTAAAAATGTTTTAGGTGTTTCGTAAACTTCATTTTATATATTCCAAAATGGTTTTTCGAGAATGTCTTTTCAGAAGTTCAGGTTCTCTCCAAGAAATGATGTCTTGTTTGTTTTTTTAGACTTGGCTTTAATGTCCTTTATAATTTAAATAAAAGTCGCGTCAGAGGTGTGTCGTACAAATATGCGAGGAGTAACCAACTGCTTAGAGTCAAAATGAAGAATTACGGATTAAATATTAAATTAGTGAAGAAATCGGTCGGCTTATCGCCGGTCCTCACCTCAAGCGCCCTGAGTGTATGACGCCATGGTTATGTATTAATTCCACACGTTGAGAGCAGAACTGGACATTACCACAATTCCAGTTCCCCCTCTAATGTCTTAACGCAAACTTCTGACTGCCCGGAAAGACCTTATCTTTCAGATAAGGAGACAAAGTAGGGAATAATGAAAGAATTTAAATTGTTTAATACGTACAAATCAGAGAAGTCCAACTGCTTCTGTACAATGAAACGAAAGTGAGATAAGATATAGTTCAATGAAGAACAGTGAGGATTGACTCGAACCAAGTGCAATTTATTGGTTACCTTCAACAGCAGGAATATACAAGATGATGTTTTCAGTAGTTGGTACGATAAGGTAAAAATGTAGTTACTGTTCCTGTTTTCACCTTAGTACTTTCATTTTACTTAATTAACAATACATTAATTATTCATACGAAACATAGAAGGGGAATGAAACAAGTCAGGTGCCCAACTAAAGTTAAAAAATTCGCCGTTCGTTGTTTCTTTTACTCTGTTACTAAATGGCCTTTTTAAAATCTTTTTCCTGAGTTTTTTGACAGCTTTCTTTCTCTTAAAGATTCTGTTGGTGTAGAGATTAAAAGAGACTTACGATAACCCTGCACACGCACAGACGCGCACACACTTTCTTCAGCAGCACGGAAGCCCGACTAACCAGCTGTTGTTTTTCTTGGAGGGTTAGGGTCCGGTGAAGAGAACAGTACCAGGCCTGGGCTGCTGGGAACAGTTAGTGTCTGATGTCGAAGATGATCCTAAGCTTGGAGAATGGGGTCCGGGCGATTTCGTGTTTAGCCGTCCGATTATTTGCATTTATTTGTAATTTTATTCCTCTCCTCTCTTGCTGCCTGTATCCTAAGCCGGGTCTTGGACTACCTGCGTGTAATCACAAGGAAAGATGATGTAGGGGGGAAGGAACCCTGTCATTCACTTTTAGGAACAAGAGCATTTTAAGAAAATCTGCTGGTTTCCCGCTAGGGTTGTTTATCTTTACCATTGATAATTCTTCTTAGCTCCCTCTACTGGTTGGTTTTAAACACCCGACATGAGCGCCCTTCATCTGTGACCTTAGACTTATGTTCAAAAGGCTTCCATCTCTGGCAAACTGCTCAATTTATAATGACGTCAGCGGACCGTGATTAATTCTAAAAAATATTTTAAAAGTTGCATAAACCAGGGGCCTTTACAAAAAACGAGAAGGCCGCTTAAGTAAGATCTTTTGTGTGAAACCGAGATACCATTGTACCACTGCTTTCTGTAGACTTGTTTCCGTCCGCGACAATCGTTTTAGTTTTCTTCTTAACCTTATACGACATTTAATAAATTTTATTCAATATATCGGAATTTTCTCTCTTTTTAAGTGTCGATCTAATTGACCTTATTAAGCGGTCTGTCGCCCTTTGAAAGAATCAGCAAGCATAATCAGACAGCAAGCGCGTTGAGAACTGTCCTTTGAAGTTTAGGATCACATATGGAAGTATAAAAGACTAATTATCTTCTAAAGTTTACTCACTCTCTCTTAAAAATTTGAAAAACGTGGTTCTTTAACAGTAATTTAACTGAACCCTTTCTCTCATCACTGTTCCACGAACACAAAAAGAGACACACATACACATACACACACACATATACACATACATACACATACACATACACACACACATATACACATACATACACACATATATACACACACACATACATACACAGACACATACACATACATACACATACATACACACACACATACATACATACACACACAGACACATACACACACAGACACATACACATACACACACGCACGCACGCCACGCCAAACATGCATAAATCATTCTGTAATTCACTTTAGCACTGGAATATTTCACAAGCACAGGGAAAAAATGTTTCACTTTTTTGCTGGGTCTTCTCTGTGCATGTCAGATATTAGCAACCAGCTTCTTTTAAGACATTTAACTATTAATTTAAAAGTATAAGTATGATTAAAGACACTTCGAACTGTTTAAAACTGACAGAGCAGCTAATGCAGAAAGCATTTTCCAAAGATCACAAAAACAACTCCGACTGTTGCCCTTTAATCCCTCCATTTGTGGACGATCCCTGTTTTAGAGGAGTGCCTTGTTGGATGACTGATGTTACACCGGTTCTTAAGGATTTCGGACAATAGTACAGCCGGAACCAGGGGGCGGGCGGGGGATGTTGCATATTTGCAATATATATTAACAAATGCTATTTTGTTTCTTTTGGAAAAATAATGTGTGGTCACAAATTTGCCACGTGTTGTAAAACAGTTGGATTTTTTTAGGTGGGGAGAAAACAGAAGTTTTTCAGGTGGGTGCGGCCATGATTATTAGCTCCCTTTAATATATCTATAATAGACAAGAGATATTGTTTGCTCATTCACGAAGCAGTGGTGTTCAGCTAAACCAACAACTTTTCCAACTCATTGTCGCTTCTAAAGTGGAGTTTAGAGGATTAAACAAGCGACAGATGCAGGGCGAGGTTCAAGTGATTTATGTCCCGGCCACCGGAGGGGGCCTCGGTAACGTATCTACTACCAGCCGGGGATCTAAATTAGCGGTTTCCATTCGCGAATCTTTTCCGGGGAACTGAATTACAGTCTCTCGCAGACGCCTCTTTCATGTCGCTGTCAGAGAAACCTGGCTTCATAATCCAAAAGGAAAAAAGAAAAAGGAAAACGGTATATTGCTGACAGCGGGAAGAATGAATTTGTTTTGGAAAGCGGTAAAATGACTACCACCGGGATTGCGATGTATTTCTCGGAAGTTGTCCGCGCCTCATTCATTAGAAAGGTAATTTATGGTGATTAATGTTCACGGAGATAATTAGCATACTTGTGCTTCGCGGGCCTCATTCGGTTAGAATTATTATCTAATATCAGTAGTGAAAATGATAGTGTTTCCATAACTGGATCTTAAAAACAAAAAAAAAAAAAAGAAGAGGGAAAGTTGCCAGCTGCTTCGATATCTGTTGGCTAATTAATTAAAGGCGAACAGAAAGGTGTCCGCCAATGTCGCGCGTGTCGGTGTTTCGAAGGTTCCGAGAGTCGGTACCCGCCGAAAAGGGAGCAATTCTGAGAAAACATCTACCTGAACTGATGATTATGATCTTTTGTTGTTGTTGATGTTGTAGGTCCACGGTTTTCAACCCAATTTAAATTTTCGTTTAATTGTAAGAGTTGATGAAAACCTAAACGTTTCTGAAGTTCTTATGTGGGGAAGGGTTAATGTCGCCAAAGGATCAGCTGCGATTAGCCCAAATTCCCTCTACTTTTTTTTCTCCTTCTCTTTGCTTAAACAAGCTGAAACCATGAGAACCCCGATCAGAGTCATCTGGTATGTACACCAACCTTAAATGTACCTTCATATAAAAGAACGAAGAATAATCTGATGAGGGCTGGCTGTTTATACTTCAAATATTCCAGTTCGTCACAACTCTGTAGATCACGGTAGGTTTCCAGCTTCGAAGGGCTGTCTTCCAAAGCCCATAGCGCTAAGAAGGCAAACGACAATAATGCAAGATCAAAAGTTTATATTTATTGCTTATCACCAAAAGACGGGCAATTTAATTTTCTTTCCTTTTGCGTCATGATTTCTTATAGAACGAAAGATCATCCATTTAGCTCCCGCTATAAGACGATAGGCAAACTTACTTTTTCGTGTCGTGTTGATGACGCGAGGTAGCCGAAAAATTTTAATACGACCCGGTCAACGGCGGAGACAGCGACCTGGCCGATATAAGGCCCCCGTGGGCTCGTAAATGAAACAGTCGTCTGTTTAGGGAGCAGGGTGTAGCCAGCGACGTCCTGGACTCCTCTCGACCGCCATCGCTAGACGCGGAGAGATTAGCAAGGATCGACCGATAGCCCCTTTACAGCTGTTGCGTCATTAACGCCACCAACTCGCGCATAGTGTAACGGCTGACTGCACAGAGCTAGAAACAACACCGGGGAAGTTATTCGACCGAAGCTGTTGTTAAGGATGCGGATAAAGGTAATCACCTATCCTGGTGCAGCATGTGTATCGACCGGCCACTTGCAAGTTATCGATCTGTATTTTTTAACTCGTGTGTGTGTTTTGTGTTTTTCATAATAAAGACACCATCTTAAATATGGATTTGTACCACAGACCCCTGACATAAGATGGCATTCATAAAAAAATAATTTACCGGGCCATGTTACCTACAAGGCGGCGTATCCAGTTCCGTAAAATAGCACGTGTCACGAGAAACAGTAGAGCGAGTTCGATGGAGCGGATTCCTCGCACGGGTGGCCATTTCCACGAGGTCACGTGACTGGACAATCAGACTGCGGTCAGAGTGGGAAAGCAGATAGCGCAGAATCTTGAATTCACAAAGGGAACAGTGCACAAATATGGTTGTTAAATTATTTCGTCAGGCAAGCGAAAGAGCAAACAACCGTCAACCATGACGGCCATCGGGATAAGCCAGAGGAGCCCTTGTTCACCAGGTGATGTAATGCACAAACAAAAGCTTGCAGACACAAGACATCGGCAAAATTGTAACTGTGTCTGGTTATCGCCATTTGCATGAGCTGGCTGACAGCAGACGCGTAGCTCCTCGGAAACCCCTGCTTTCCGGAGGCAAAGTAAAGCGCAGAGTTTGGGAATTTTTGGACATCTGTTCCGGTTTTTGATGATTCGTGGTTTTGTCAGTTTACGTCGACTAGAGGAGCGTTGGAATGGAGAAAGTCCAGGCAATAATTGCAGACACCCCTGTCTGTGACTCACAGCTCAGCACGGGTGGTTTTTGTGTAAGTATTTGGTACACGCTGGAAAGACTGACCCTGTGGTGTTCATTGACGGACGACTGAAATGTGTGACGCACACACATCGATTATCAATAACGGTTTTACAACACTTTTCAAACAAAAAGAGTTTAGCGGGGCAAGACACAACTGTTTCAGAATATTATTTCACCTGCCACACTTACAAAGCCACCACTGTTTGGTGAAGGCAAAAGGGACCTAGATTCTTCCCTGGGCACCTACGAGTTCTGACATGAATACGTTTTGGAGCAGCACCTCGATCGCCAAATGCATAAAGTAAGACTTTCTCCCACATCTGTGGAAAATCGGGAAAAAAACTGATACTTTTGCCAAAATCTAGAGCAACAAAAGCGTCCTAGACGTTCGTGAGGCGCTTGGTAAAACTACTAGATATTAATCTCATGTTTCCTATTATTTAATATGACTTCTTTAAGTGTGCACACGCGCCACAATAAAAATTACTTATGTCTCAAAGGTGTTCATTTTCTTCTTGCAAGGCTCTGTAGCACCATCTGGAACAATGCGTGTAAGATAGGGGGAAAAAAATACAGTGAAATAATTGTAAAACTACGTCAAAAACTTTCAACGATGCAAAGTGGAAATAATATAAATTCAGTCAGATGTTTGCGAAAGACAGTGTATAAATTAGTGGATAGTGGAATTTACGAATAGTGTCAGCTGGCAGTTTTTGTCAGTAACGACTGCGGTCGGAATCTCCAAAGTTTCATGGTTTCCAGTATAGAACCAGCACCGCGCTGAGCATTTTGGTCACCTACATCATCGAGAGACTTTCAGCCGGTCTTTTGGCAAATGCTGATATAAAAAACCTCATTAGCGCCTTAAGCGGAACTTAAGTATTTCTTTACCGAAGAAAATATTTAATTATAAGCCCGCATAGGGGGCGTCCAACAGTTCCCAAACTGAAACCGGTTGACCACAGCCGCCGACACGGTTCATCGGAGTTCGTTTCGCGTGAACCACGTAAAATTATCTTACACACCATGTAGTCCACGGAGCCAATTGATATTCAAAGGAAAGCGTCAGTTCATTTACGTGGCAGTCAGGTGCGAATCACCATATGTCTGATACGCTGGCAAATGAATGAGTAAAGAAACTGTTCATGAGTATGTATTTGTCTTCTTTATATGTTCCGTATTCGCCGACTTATAAGACGCACTTTTTTCCAGGAAAAAAGTATACAAAAATTACCCTGCGTCCAATACGCCGGTATCACCGATAGGAGGCCGAGCGCCGAAGGTGTAAGGCTTGTCTCCCATGTCAGGCACTCCCGGTTGCATCACAGGCCTCCGCGGTCAGACACTTGCATCACCGCTCCCCCCCCCCTCTCCCGCGGCTTCCTGTTGCTCTGCCACCCTCATAGAAACACGGACAATACATGCTGGCGACAAAGGCCGGAACTCGAACTGTTACCAAAGTAGGTCTGACGCAATCGAACCGCGCTCCCATTGGCTAACGCCATTGGGGCCTGCCGCTAAAAGACTCGGACCACGACGGCTGGAGCAGAGCACGCCACAAGGACTGGACTGCGACTTCGGCCGGACGCGCACTAGCCAGCTCGATTTTAGGCAAACTGGGGCACCAACACGACACCGCACAGCTGTTCCGATCAGAGGTAGAGAGCTCACTGATACCAGTAGATTTCTGTTGAGGATGACACGAGGTTGGCTTCGGCAAATACACGACCGCGAATTCCCAAGCTGGCTGCCCAGACACAACAACAAGCATCACATTAGGTCACTAAATTTTGAGAAAGAAAGATGTGTTGAAGGATGAGTGTAAAATATTTTTTCCTGGCGAATTTCTCTCAAAACTGTCAATATATTCAAATAAAACTCTTATTTATGTGATTTTTTTTGTGCTAACTTATATTCTTCGATTTTTTTACAATTATGGAAGTGTAGCAGTGGGTCGCAGGTCTTTTGAGTATTAGAAAAAAGGGTCCACGAGTCCAAAAACGTTGAGAACCGCTGGTTTAGGCTATACAAACACGCGTTCAATATACATCACACAAAATCCCTCCGGGAGTAAAGTTTCGGTTGAGAAAAGCTCAAATTTAAAGTTGAACGTGTTCATAAATGTTAAAGTTTACGGTAAAAACATCAGATCGGATTATTTGACATTCCTATGTGGGCGGCGGTCTCCGAGAGGCTGGCAGTAGCAGCCCGTTGTCTGGAAGAACGCAGCCGAGTCCTTTGAAGAGAAAGAAGAAAGCTTTGTACCGTTGGTGTGTTTCTAGAAATCGTCGTGCGTGTCTCTTTGATATTTTGTATCAGTTTACCGGGGAGTCTCCAAATACCGGTAGCTGAAACCGTGCCTCTTTATTTTATATCTCGCTTTGTAATACTACCGTGGTTCCTTCTGCGCTAAGTTCTTCTCAGTAAACGTAAAGCCTATCGGGTGATTGTGAACAACGATCTCTCTCTCTCCCCACCCCCACCCCTTCTCTCTCTTTCCCCGGGAAGGCGGCTGAGATATTTTATTGCTTTATCAGAACAAATGGGCGACTTGCGAGGATTAAGCTTCTAAATAAGCAATACACGCTGACGAAAAGTCTTTGAATACAACCCATAGTGTGAATTACACGAGCGAACGGTGAGACAAAGTGGCTTTGATTTATTTCCCCTCTTAACGTTTTTTGTTTTTAAATTATTAGGCAGATAATGTTTTCCCCACAGACAATTGTGTTTTTTTTTTCTATTTGGTTTCAGAAATGACTATAAGATTCGTTGAACGTTTATAAATAAAATTTTAAAAATGAAATTAATAATTTGAGCAGTCTTTACATAGTACCATGACAGTAATGGTTCTGCTGACACAGGTAATACTTAGGGATTAGCTGAACCCAACCGGGCTTCTAAGACCGTTCAGCTAGTGAGATAAAAGTCACGTGACATGATTAAACCAGGCAAATATTCTATGTACGGTTGAGATGACGGGAATGCGTCATGGGAGGCTTCCCAGTATATTCACCAGCAAAGCGACCTTAGCTTTAAAGATTCTTTTGTTCAACAAAAGGAGATGGGAGGCTGGCTGCCTTCTGTACTCATGAAAGAGGCGTAAACATTAAATACCCGGTTGCTGCTTTGAGCTTTCCTGTCTGTATTTATCCGTACAAAGAGCATGGCCAACGCAGGAGAGCGGTGTGTGCTCATGGACTCTAGCTTAAGGATCTCGTGTGACTAAATCTAGACTTACAAGGCAATTACTTCAGTTGAATTCAATATGCAGACGAAGTGAGTGAGGGCATTACGCTTTATTCGAAACTCTTCATCCTGGATAAATATCAGTCGGCGCGGCTTTTAAACCGTCACTAGTAACAACTGCGGGTATTTGTTTTACCCTTATCTTCTCATCGAGGAAACACACCTTCCCCTTTTTTTAGGATGCAGCCATGCGAGCTGTTCAGCTAATTAATTAGCATACTCTCCAGTTGATTTGCTTAGAAATGGAAACAGTGCACTGAACCAAATTCACACCCTTTTATTAGATTTCCCTCTCTTCGGACTAGAAAGCCACTGGTCAACATAAATAACTTTATTAAATGATTAGCTAAATATTTCAAAGCTTAGGGGACCTGATCTAAATCCGTTTCAATATCTAAATGTGCATTTTATCTTCACATTGCACAGCGTGTATACGGTTTGGTAATAAAACTTCGAATGAAAGTCAGTTATCCCATATACAAAGACTCGTTTTCACCAATAATTAAGTACGCATTATCTTCTTTCTTAAATCATAGTTGTTTTTTTGTATGCAATAATACGATAAGCTTCTTATATATATATATATATATTTTTTTTTTCTATTTAGAAACTGAACACCTGGTGACTGAAAATTTTATTTACTATTCGATTAGCAATCCCGATGATATGTATAGGGTTAACAAAGTTCGCCTGCAAACTTAGTTAAGCGTATAACGTTCAGAAAGTATTAGCTGAGCAAATTTCAAATAACTGCCATCAGTTTTCAGTTTTCCACAAACGATTCGTGAAACTGTATTTACTGACGATTACGGAGAAGTTCTCCAGAGTCCTGGTTAACGTTCAAGGCGACCGCTGTTATGTTCCTATTTTAAAACGTCTAAATGGTATCATCTAAACGGGAAAAAAGAAAGTTGATTAAGATTTTTTTTTTTAAAAAAAAAACAAATTTATTATTGCTCATCGCTATACAAACATTCAGTTGATAGTCAGTTTCCTTGTAAACGGACGGCATTTATTCCCACACTGAACTTATTTTAAAATCCGTTCTAGATTTACAATTCTGAAATCCGGCACATTCCTGGAGTTAACAACCGGTGATTGAATTTACTAGGATCAACATTTTTCTTCCCTTTTCTTTACTTTCTGTTTCTCGAAACAATTTTCACTTTTCGGCTAACTGGTCTCTTTAAGTTCTCGAGACATCACCCAGCCACGGCGTTTCTTTTAAGGAATTTTGAATAAGTTTTACTGGCTATAAAAGTATCCATTACAGATCGGAAGTAGGTTCTGACTGACCACACTTCACTTACCTGTCCGCTTCTCAAACTTTGACGTGGTGTAAGTATTGAATTGCCGAAAAAAATTTTTATTAGATACAGTGGCAAGTCTACTCTCTCAATCTCTCTCTCTCTCATCTCTCTCTCTCTCTCGCTCTCTCTCTCTCTCTCTCTCTCTCTCTCAATCTCTCTCTCTCTCTCTCTCTCCATCTCTCTCTCTCTCTCTCTCTCTCTCTCTCTCTCTCTCTCCCTCGTTTGTTCTAATTCCGCAGACCTAACTTCGAGACTTCTTCCTTGATCATTTTTTTTAAAAACAGTTAATTCTTATGTACTTTTTCTCTGATTGGTACTTTTGAAAACCGCCTTTTCGCGTTCTAAGGATGTCGTCACACAGACCTAACGGTCGATATTTGTTCGATGCCATAACAAACAGGTATTCTCTCATTCTTTCCATATTTTTATTTGTTAGTCAGAGAGGTAGGATCTTATTTATGGCTTTTATTATTTTATTCTCAACAGCTTTAACTTTTTGCATCTGTAAGAGTATCAGCGTAGTTGATTCAAGACAGATTAAAAGACGTTTGGAGGGTGGGTTAGCAGTGTTTGTATAATAAAAATGAAACTTTAAAGTAGCTTTTGCCATCTTGCTGCTCATCTGAAGGAAGAGTTCACCGCCGGCTCTCAGGTCGCGGAGAGGTCGAGTGATGTCGGAACACACTTCAGAGATAACCATCAATCCCATCTCCTCCGGTAGCTAATCTACTCTCCATCTCGCTCGCAGAAAGTGTTTGGTGTCGCGTATGTACACCGACTGGTGGCCGATATCAGGGCCAGGTAAACCGAGTGGAAAGAGAACGATTTCAAATTGTCTTTGAGCAGATTCTGGAGGTGACAATCGGTGGACCAGGCCAGCATGCTGTATCGTTAGGGGAACAGATGTATTGTACTTGATTTACTGAGCGCGACTGCTAAAAATATTAGGCTGAATAATTTCTTTCAACATATATATATATAAGCATCCATCCATTGGAAGCTAAAACTCCAGAACGTATCCAGAAAAGGCATTAATTTGCATTTTTGTTCGAAATTCTTCAACCGTTTGTCAGTAATAGCGCGTTTGTCCATACCAGTCGTAGGGAAGCATCCAGCGGGACACATTAGAAGTAGCAAGTGCTTTTGCGGGTCGGATCAAGGGTCACGTGTCCGACTACTGTTAAATTTAAGTAATAACAGTTTTAAAGTTGTACATCAGCAAGAAAAAATTTGCAAAAACTAGCAGAATCGCCCGCAACATCAGAGCGAGAGATGAGTTGCTTAAATCTTTAACGACATTTGAATTACGTTCGGAATCATTTTCAATATCACGAGTAAAAGGAGAAGAGAACAAGTTAATTTCGTTTTCAATATTCTTAACGTCTTCAAAAGGACGGGGGGGACTCTTTATGTAGATTACCTGGAAAGTCTGTACACCCTGATTGTCTTTAAACTCACCCCAGAGTTTTGCAGAGAAGGGAAAAGTACAAATTCTTTTTGTTTTTCCCTTGTTTTGAAAACAATAGTAGTTTTGCTCTGGAAGCTTTTGTACTGCTGAATACATCTAATCGATCATCATTTTTAACCCTGAAGATTCACATTTAAGTTATTGAGGTTTCAAAATGTCAACAAAACAGCGCAAGATCATTTTTCCGAAAATGTGAAAACTTTCTATCATTGCCTTTCATCATCTCTAAGAGATTTGGGAATGGTTTTCTTCAAGTTCCAGGTCCTCTTCAGAACTTTACCCGAGCTCCGCCGGCGAACACCGGAATGGTGTGGAATACCAGTGTCGTCTTTCTTCTCGTGAGAGAGCAAAGATATGAACCCGTCGACGACTAAAAGCTCTTGCTCGTATGGAATTCGCAATTTCCACAACCATTGCTCGCCTCCTGACGAATGTCGCCACGGCAAAACCTGTTCTTGCGATCGGCTGACTTTATCTTCATTGTATCTTGAAGCTTTAACAAAATTCCACCGGCTTTTTGCTATCAGATTAGGCGATCGATTCCATTTGACGTAACGGTGGCCAGCTTTTCGCACAAAATATTCAGTCGATCAACAGTATTTGAGACTCATTCGTGTGAATCTTCTCCTGTTCTATCTTTTACTGATTCTATGGACACCAGTTTCTCGATGATTTCCAATTTGCTGTTCGCCCCCTTCCCCTTTACCAAAAATGAGTAATAACGCCAGTGCTGCCATCTAGTGCTAGGGGATACCAGACAAATAACCTAGCATTTTCTTTTAATTGTGTTAATAAGTCGTTGCTCGTCTCTTTTTACGCGACCCATAATTGCTGTTTCGGATAATTTTATGCTTTTCAAAAATGTCCTTATTTTCCGGGTATAATGTTTCAGTTCCATCTACAGTACATCTTTTGACGGATTCAGCGTCAGAAAACGCTCTCTCTTGCGCTTCAGGCCACTGTATACCGCCGCTTCTGCTTTTACTCCGTTCTGGGAAGTAAGCGTACTGCTTGTTGTCGCTCTCACTGCGACGATAGTTCTTGGGATTTCCTGGCCTTCGAATGAGGAAACAAGACGAAGCCGTGGACGCCATACCTCGGACATAAGCGAACTTCCAACACGTTTCTTCTTTTTCAACATGGCCACCACTTCGTGCGAGTCAAACCCGCAGGCTTCGAGCTCAACCTCTCCCCCCCCAACCAACAGTATATTTCCCCCTTATTTTTGGTGCGCTGATTTCAAAAGGGTACAACACCTTCACAAGTTACAAGTTCCGCTCAGTTTTTTCTTCTTTTTTTTTTAAAAATCGATGGCACACGTGCGATTAAAAATAATAGACCCTCTCCCCCGGTCTCGACCAGGATCAGATGTCTGGCGTAGGAATCTGGGCGAGTTCATTCGTCTTCAGAGGTTGGCAACAAGTTTTTTATTTAAAATACAGCTGACAGTCGTAAACGCCTCCCCACCCCCACTCCGGGCCACTTGTAGCTACGTTTCGACATTTTGCCAGCAGTGCAGAAAAAGAGTGCTAGCAATTTCTCCGTCTTCTCTCCCCACCTGAGATGTACGGACGGCCTGCGCGGTTTCGATCTTCTCGACTGCGCAGGTCCGACCATCATGAAATGAGCCGTACTTACTTCGTGATTGTTTTGCTTTATGTCGTTTACTGTATACAGGCTGCTTAGTGCATAGTCTAATAGGTCGTCTCTTCCCATTATCTTCACGGGCGGGGCCGGATTAAATGTTATCGCCAGCCGTAGTGTGACTGCCCCATTGTCTTCACGCCGTTTTCTTCTGAACGTGGCCTTATTTAGCCCGACGGAACGGCGCGAGAGCAGATAGCCAAGCTGTTTCGTGAAAACTCGTCGTTTATGGTAGACGACTAAGCCTTTATGGATTTTTCTCGCTAATGAATTTACGTTTTGTTTCTTTTTTTCTTCTTTTAAATACGCTTAACATTTCGCTCGTTTTGTTGTTGCGTAGACGAGGTAACGTAGAACACCGTTTTCCGATCTCGTTTCGCGTTCTCTCGAGAGGAAACCACGATTGGTGAATTGGAGAAAAAACAAAATGCGATCTACCAACCCGGCAGAGACGTAGACGAGTAACCGAGCATCGGCTACTTTGTCAGAAGCCCGCGGCTTACGAAATAAGAAGGGAGGGGATCTCGAGAGACAATAAAGCGATCAACGTATTTAGAACCTTTGTCTTCATTTATTATTATATCAGGGCAGGCAAAGAGCAGTTTCCGGATTCTAAATATATACCTGCGTTGTAGGCATCACGAGCTTGCGTTTGGCTCGGACGCTTAATCTCTTCAGTATAATCAGGATTTGTTAGCTGTTTTATGAAAAGTCTTTAATTGTGGGGGGGGCGGAAATAACCCAGCCAACGTGAAAGTTTCTTGCCGGAGTAATAGCCGGACAAAGAACTTCCGTGTATTTATCGTCAATTTCGTACGTCATAAGGCAATTTCTGTATAAGAGATGCGCCGCATCTCTTTCATCTCCTGAAGTTTCTAAATCGTGTGTACCGCTGTGTGTGTACTTCCCTTTGTTGTCACAATTAAAAACGAAATCGCTGAATAAATACCTGGCGGTCTTTTTTTTTTTTTTTTTAAAGATCGAATGGCCAACGTTTCTTTTCGTAAATAAGGATGGAATACGGCGCAGTGACTCGGAATTCGTGTAACAATCTATTCCGCGGTCCGGAAAGCACCCGTCGATGCTAAATTAATTTCTCCAATTTTCATTCCGGTCTCGTCTCGAGTGGACAGCTCAGCCAGCCAGCTCCCCATCTATATAGACGGTCGCGTGTACGCGTGATCGAGACTGCACGATACCTACTGATTACAAAGGATCGATCTAGTTGCAAGCAAAAGGAATCATGCACTTACGGAAGTTTTTAATGCGAGCGATTCAACGGTACATTCCTTAGCTGGCCCCCCCCCAGCCGATGATCAATTGATGGCGATCGCAGCCTAATGGCCGGCCCTTAATCACTCGTAAATACGAGCAACGGACTTGACGTCTGGGAATCTCAGCCGGCCTGCGCCGCGATGTCTGCGTGTGGACGTGGACACGACCAGTGCGATCGGTCGGCCTGGAGAGAGAGAGATGATGTCGACATAGACAGAGATGACGTTATTACACAGACAGAGATGACGTCAGCACAAAGAGAGAGAGAGATGATATCGACACACAGAGAGAGATGAGGTTATTACACAGACAGAGATGACGTCAGCACAAAGAGAGAGAGAGATGATGTCGACACACAGAGAGAGATGACGTTATTACAAAGAGAGAGAGATGATGTCGACGCAGACAGAGATGACGTCAGTACACAGAGAGAGAGAGATCATGTCGACACACAGACAGAGATGACGTCAGTACAGAGAGAGAGATGATGTCGACACAGACAGAGATGACGTCAGTACAGAGAGAGATGATGTCGACACAGACAGAGATGACGTTATTACACAGACAGAGATGACGTCAGTACAAAGAGAGAGAGAGATGACATCAGCACAAAGAGAGAGAGAGAGATGATGTCGTCACACAGATAGACGACGTTATTACAAAGAGAGAGAGTTGATGTCGACACAGACAGAGATGACGTCAGTACAGAGAGAGAGATGATGTCGACACACAGACAGAGATGACGTCAGTACAGAGAGAGAGATGATGTCGACACGGAGAGATGACGTTATTACACAGACAGAGATGACGTCAGCACAAAGAGAGAGAGAGATGACGTCAGTACAGAGAGAGATGATGATGTCGACACAGACAGAGATGACGTTATTACACAGACAGAGATGACGTCAGTACAGAGAGAGAGATGATGATGTCGACACAGACAGAGATGACGTTATTACACAGACAGAGATGACGTCAGTACAGAGAGAGAGAGAGAGAGTAATAAATAACCTAACAATGATATTCATTACATTAGAGTTTATAATGACAAAACTGAATCACACATCCGGGTCAGCAAAGATTATAACGCCGTACGTGCTATTTTTTTTTTTTTTCTGTTTTATATTTTAAAATGTCACGTTCTGCGACACGTGATCTTATTGCAAACGGGGTCAGGGTTACGTGAATGCGGTACTTTCCATAAATACTCGTGTTATCTTCGTTTGTCAGGGAAACAAGCGATTTATGCATGAAACAGAAACATTTGAATATTTTCTACTAGAATCATTGGCCCTTATACAATTTGGTAGTTTGGTTTTTGTTTCTAAATGCATTAAATCAACACAGTCGGGAGTTTGCAATTCTTATCGGTGAGAACATCGTGTTGGTCCTTGGAAAAACTTTGAAGCAACATCCATTTCATAAATAACTATTCCCATTTATTACCTGCAAACATCTATTGCAGTTCTCTGCACAAATGCACTTGATGCACAAAGTATAAACCCTGTTTTAATTTTTAGAATATTATACTCGTCTATTTTTGTCGATCTCTGCATATTCAACGACCTTATGAAGTCGCGTTAAACTCCCGTGAGTCACCGTTACGTGACAGCACATGTGATTCCGTCGGAAAAGTAGCATGGGTAGTAGTTACTCGGAGAGATATTTAGTTTTCGAGAAAACATTTTAAAAAAAAAATACAAAATAGCCTCATTGTAATCTCCGCCCATAACAGTTTTTGCTGTATTAAATTAATGACTTCACGCATGCCTAATATCAGGAGATTATAGAGCCATTACCGCCTATTAACTGGCTCATCGCCGAGCCGAAAAATAGTGCGTGTTTATCCGGCCTTAGATTTGTCGGTGCGCGCTGTTTCGTGTCACCGTCTGAGAGCCGGCGATCACGGTGAATTACTGATGTAAGTAGGGCGGGGATAGGGATGGTCAACCCGGTCCAAATGGCGATAGCGACCAGAGTCGAGCGCAAGGAGACGGATTCTCTTTCATCACCGCGCCAAAATAGAAGTCTGGAAGGCGAGTCTGGTACGAGGGAAAAGTTTGATGTGTTCTCTCTTGACCCGGGGAGGGGCTGCAGAAATGATGGCGTAAGTCTAAAGCCTGGCTTGCATCAGTGTACGTGTCGTTTGTATCTGAGCCTCGTGGAAGCAGCCATTTATAAAACAAGCTGAACTATTCGCGTCGGAGTGGAATGGCGTAGTTCCGGGTCCGGGTTTATCTTGCGACAAAAATGGTCTTTAAGTAATGAATATTTTATGCAGTAAACTGATGATCTAAATTCTAGAGCTTCAACTATATGCGAAACAATCAGTGAAGAGTTATTTGGAAACAGGCTTTGGCAAATTTCCACATAATTTCCGATCAACGGAAACACAATATCAGAAAACACACGCACACACACACACACACATACACATACACACACACACACACACATACACACACACGTACACACACACACACACACACACACACACACACATACACACACACATACATACATACATACATACATACATACATACATACATACATACACACACGTACACGTACACACACACATACATACATACACACACGTACACATACATACATACATACACACACATACATACACACACACACACATACATACACACACACATACATACACACACACATACATACACCACACATACATACATACACACACGTACACACACACACATACACATACATACACACACACACATACACACACGTACACACACACATACATACACGTACACATACACACACACACACATACATACATACACACACACACATACATACACACACACGTACACAGACACATACACACACACGTACACGCTTATGTATATAAGCAGCTAAAAAGATAAGTAAAACTGCGCAGGAAAAACCAGTAACTGATTTGTAGTCGTGTCTTTATAGATGAAGAGAAGGATGCATTATGATTGACTTGTTAATGGAAATATTCTTGAAACCGGAAGTGTGTGAACTTAGCTCACAAATGGCCGATGGTCTTCGGTGGGTTTTTTTTTTTTTTTCCTGTTGAATTTTTGCCCTAACAACGAAAGATTTAGGTTTTCCACAAAGCTACTTTTAAAAGATCTAACCAAACTCCGAATCCCTGACACCCCCACGAAAGCTCGATGACATAGAAACTCGTGCCGTTTTCTTCCCACTCCACCCACCGGCCGGCCGTTCGTGAGGAGAGTAGAGCTGGCTGCCGGTTAGCCCGAGCGCCTACCACAATGCATGTAGACATTGTCCGTATAAGGTAACATTGCTGGTTTTCCTTCGTTTAAGAAATACAACCCCCACCGCGTGCCACTGAGTAAGGGGGGAAAAATGCAGTCAAAGACAAATCGCTGCCTAGTTAATTACAATAATCAGACGCTCGGTAATTATGCTTTGTGGATAAACGAAATCACACCGGATCTGTTGCAGTTAAACTCAGCTTATACTGGCGAAAGGCAAACCATGTTATTGGCCAGAAGTTAAGCAGACTGCCTACAGCATAGGAACGGTATAACATCGTTAACTTCTAGTAGGCAGGCACAAACACAGGCCGGCTTCTGGCCCCTCGTAATAACGTGTTGGATTCCTTGGCAAATTTTTAAAAACCATATTTCTGAAATTTCCTTTGTCCTGAAACCTTTATAAGTAGTTTATTGGCTGTAAATTGATTGTTTATTTCATGCAATCACAACATAAACGTATTCCAAACAGTATACTATAATACGAGTATACCTTTTCTTTCTGCTATCGTGTACAAAGCAACCGAAGAACTCGGGCGTTTCTTATAAATTCTCTTCTACTTGATAATCTCCGTTCTGCTGCCAATGAGATATTTATTTGCCAAGTCCCGTTCTTTCATGAATTTGCCATAGTAATTTGATTACTGACGTAGCTTGAATGGATCTGTTTGTTAACCGTCTTGCTCAAAAGTTATTCAATTAGATGGGTGCTACAAAAACAGAAACCAAAGAAAGCCATTAGAGTTCCCGCCGGCCACACGAAGCTACGCAATATACCAGTTGCAACGATTTTTTTACAAGTGATGTTGACAGATTAAAATTAATTTACAAAATGAAGAAATTACTACGGCACAGAATAAAGAAATACAATCAGTCACAATCCTTTTCCCCGAAGTAAACAAGTAGAAAAATATCCTGTTTGAAGTAAAGAAAAGTAATGAATACCATCTTTAAAAGTATTTATGGCGCGGATGCGAGTTGCTTTATTCTCTGCTTTTACTAATAAGAACGCATCCTTTATCTAAATTACTGCTTCTTCGATCTTTCTGCGGAATCTGAAATTTCCAAATGCCAAGGCATCGACGACTATCGACGTACGAAGAGCAAACGCCTCGACATCTGAGCCGACAGAGAAACCGCTCTGGGTTTGGCGAGTGCGTTGATTCGGACGGCTTTTACATTCAATCTGTTTTTCTACGTAAGATATCGATCTTAAACAGAGTTGTCCAAGCCAAACAGCGGGCGCATCTTTACCGTTAAATCGAAACTGTTTGAGTAAGATAATACATTCGAAATGAGCCGTACGATCTTATGAATGTTACATTCTGACCATGGTGGAGAGTTCCCCGAGGGCTCTTCGGTAATCCGAGATAATCTCTTAGCTCGGCTTAAGGACGGACGGCCGTGTGTGTGTGGTGGGGGGCGGGTAATGTTTGCAAAGAAAAGGAAGAGACCGACCGCGGTTGTGGCTGGCGGCGGGGGGCGGGGCTGTCTCTCGCCGGATGGCTGACAAATCTGAGCTTTCGGTTCGTATACCCGAGACGAAGTCGGGTGTGGAGGGAGCGGGGCGCTGGTAGAACTGATGAAGTGCTGTCTGTGTCGTACGCAGGAGGGGATAGAAATGCTGCAGCTTTCTGGGGAGGCAATGACAGGTATCGATCGCAGGTCAAGCACCTGTTTCCAACTACTGACTGAATCCAGTTTCTGTTTTCTGTAAAAAAAAAAAAAAAACGCGAGGAAAACAACAAGCGGGTAACAAATAACGGGTGAAGTCGTTACTTTACATCGCATTTTGATTGCATGACGGGGTTAGATCAAGAAATGAAACACCGCGACAACCACGTAAACTTGAATCGCTGCATTAGTGCGCGCGCAGACCCCCAGCGCCGTCTGTGGAGTGTAAGTTACACGAGTTTCGGCCATACCCTGCACCACTCCCCCTCCCGGTGTTCCAGAGCATTGCCTTCGTAGTCCTCCTAAGAGACCGGGCGGGGTCCGACCTCGGAAACGGGGGTCGAGGGTTTAATGAGTTTCGAAAGTATTTCCGTGATTTCCGGCGACACAAAAGAGGTTCTAGGTGGAATTTGGCATGGCCTGTCAGGGCGGTCATCGGAGTGCAAGGGTTGGCTCACTCCTGGAAACCGTCTGGTATTCCAGGGATGGGGGGCAGGCACTCGGACAGATCGTTATTGTACTCTGCAAGACACCCTAAGACTTGTTCGGTGGTTCTGTTGTGAAGATTATAGAAGCCGATCGTGGCATTTCTTCTTTTCCCTAGTTATTTCATTTCACACGAATTATTAAATCGTTTTTCTTCAGCCAATGAAATGTTATTACTAAATATCCTTGTAAATTCCGTTACTTTGTCTTTTTGTGACTTTAAGAAAACGTCAGTTCCAGTGGCAAAATGAGCGTGGAGCCTTTTCTCAATCCTTTGGATCATCGAACTGTTCCGAAGAATCGAGCAGTTTTTTTCCTCCTTCTTCTTCTCTAACTGACATAAACCATTTGTTTTACGAACATCAGACTAAAGCGCCAACCAGAGCTGTTTTACACTTGGAATCTGCTACGTTTCGCTGCAGTAGAATTTCCTTGGAACACCTTCCTACATCCGGTTTTCTTTTCCCTCGGACGGCACCCACCCGGCATCGTTCTAAAGAGCTGACCTCGACCCTTGCCAGATACGTGTCCGGCTCCAGCCATTCTATCTTCGAGAGTTCATTCCACTTTATTTCAGCCGTTTTGGCTGTCATGTAGGTGATAGAAACCGCAGCAAATCCCTTTAACTGAACGGACACCGATATCACCCGCTGTGATCCGGGTAACCATCAGGCTTCGGTTTCTCAAACGTGCCAGTGCCATCGAGTAAGCATCCGATGCGGTACAACTGCCTCGCGCCCAAACGCTTTGAACTTCCGGAATTCACCGGAAGTTTACCGGAAACGAAATTATCGACATCATTACAGAGGAGGTTTGATTGTTGTTTTTTTTTTTTCAAAATGAATCGTTAAATTTGATTAATGGCACAATTCATATAAAATTCGTTCGACAAACCAATCAGATAACAACAATACGCGCGTGTAAGCACCATTATTCCGTAAATGGAGAGACTGCAGCCGTAATTCTAGAGTCATTTTTCTCAGCAACAAAAAAAAATTTTTAACCGATATCAAACACAGCATTAGAACAATGGGGGAAAGATAACGAAGCACACGACGGGTAATATCGATCGGCGCGCCCCGATATATCGCCATCAGTGGATTTCAAAATGTCAGTCACCGCCGACAGCGTCCGCGTAAAAATCTTTTAATTATAAAAGAGAAGGAAACCTTACGTCCGAGCTCGTGCGGCTGGCTGGGGTTTCTCCGATTAACCCCGTCCGCCTTAACTTGCTTTTGTTTGTTTGTTTCGCCTCGTGGCGGAGCTAGCAGAAAGTCGGAGCGCGGGTCAACGAACTGCCATCCGGTCAAATCGGCCGTCAGGTGTCGCTGGGCGTCCTCTCTAAATGTGGACGTCTCCGTCGGCCGAACGGAGTTCCGGGAAGTTGTTTGACAAGAGTAGACGAGACCCCTCCCCCGTCCGGTCTGTGTTTCATAAGCGAGAAAAGTTCCCCGCTCTTCCGCCGTTCGAAATGAAGGTCGTCATCGTAGCTTGAGGATGTGGAATTTGATGCCGTCGAGTGGACGTTTAATTGGTGCACTCACTTTCTCTGAAGAAGGAAGAAAAGACGGAAAATTTGCCGTGGCATCAGTCAGTGGCAGAAGAGGCTTCCCGGTGAGGAAGAGCCGCGAGGAACCGGGCTCTCCGTCAGACGTCGTGACGACAGCACCCGCAGCCCGATGCGAGAGCGACCTCCCGGGTCCTTGGGGACCCCCCCGTGCCATTGAAAGAGCCTCGTTCGGAAGTCCAACTCGCTCAACAACAACAACAACAACAACAGCTCCCACAAATCATCCCGCTCGGGGGCGGGAGGGAATAGTTCCTACAAGATCCGCCGTATTACAGAAATTCTTTTGGTTAAAAACTGATTCTTTTTTGGGGGGGCGTTCTAACATCTATTCAGAAATCTTCCAACAAAGCTGCCTAGCCGCGCGAGCTCTTGCCTCCTGCCCGGCCCCGTCAAAACACGGTGTCAGTAGCATCCAGTAATGTGCCCCTTTCCTCCCGCCAAGAAACCTCCAGCCCAAATTTGTTATCGCCGACACAGCCCGCGCCTTGCTGAATATTGCTGCAGACGCCGTCAATTCGCGAAGACGACACAGTGAGGACGGCGCTGCCGAATGCACTCTCCAGTAAAGGGAGATAAGCCTGCTCCTCGCGGCTTGCGGCCGTCTGCTGCTTCGGTTTGATCAGCTGGGCGAGGGGCTTCTGAGCAAACCCTGTGGCGACAACCCGCGAGAGTAATGCTCATTCTGCAGACGACACCGACGTTTCCTTGATTTAACAGCCACCGTAATAGGGGGAAGTCTTTGAGCTAAATCTATGTTTTTCCGTGAAAGTTCGTTTAAATGACAAATAAAGGTGGCGCTGGATATCGTACTATTCAGATATGGCGCCGCAATGAGAGCCATGGACGTAACAGGCGATTTGGAAGTGAGCATAAATATCCGTGAACATCAGTGCGTTCAGACCTAAGGAGGTTGATACTGTATTAACTAACTGATACATAATTTATAAAAGCTCCTTTTTTTTACCACCGTAGAACAGCAAAATATACAGTAATATACACTATACTGCAATGGTGTACTTTATACTACACCATTCCAATGCAGCAGAATATTATACAGTACTATGCTATCCTGTAACCTGCCACTCATTTATACTATTTGTTATATACAATACAGCGCTGTACTATATGATGATGTATTATACTATGCTACGCTACACTACTCTCTACTATATTACAGCATTCCGCCATAATATACTATACTGTACTATTCATTCTCCTTTAACACGTGCCACGTTGCTTCCCGTTAATGAGCGACTCTGGGCTATCATAGGCTCTTCAGTAGCCCGTCAGTCTCTAAGCAACATCGACGTGCATTCCACGTGAGAAGAACCTGTTCGCCATCGGACCGTCGTCTCTTCCATTTGCTGTGTACTTCACAAACCTAAAGTATGACGTTTGACATCGGCGGCTCGATAAGAGCGCTGTCATATTGTCTGTAATGTAAGTTTGAACTCAACTTTCAAATCTACTTGAAGCTAATCAGTTGTCCGACCTTCGGAATGCAAGAATAAGAAATTTTCTAGTTTATTGACCCGTAGTTGAAGTTCTCTACACTAGTACTTCTTCTGGCGCGGTCATTTCAATAACTGCACTCCATCATTGTCAGTGTCGTTCAGGTTTGCCAATCGCTTGTTTCGTTTCTGATTTTTAACCAAGTAGTTTGTACAAGTACCATTTCGTTGTGGGCAACGACGATTTGGTAGCTGAACGTTCATGGGAGAGAGTCGGTACAACATAAGGTAGATAACTCTACCTTCCCCAAGTTTCTTCTCCCAGTCTACTTTAAAAGCTTTTAAATACTTCACAGATAGGGAATCCTTTGCTTCAATGAAGGAACTATAAAACAGATTCTGGAGCTGATCGAAATTTTGATTTAAAAACTACTGCACAAAAGTAGCAGAAGGCATGGACCTTTTCCAGTATCCAAGACATTCTGTTAGCAATAATTTCCATATCATCACACCGCTATTTGTTTTACTTCTGGTTCTTCAAAGACTGAACAATTCTCAGAGGATTCAGTCGGTGGTTACTTAACGCTAAGGATACCCTGATACACGTGTTTTCGAAGCTCCAGATGCTCTATCTTTAGTTATTTAATGCTACAGGCAACCTGGATCTAAAGTGTTTAGTGCGACAGGTACATTGGATCTAGTCGTTTTAACGTAAATGTGTCTTGGATCTAGTTATTTAATGCTGCAGGCAACCTGGATCTAAAGTGTTTAGTGCGACAGGTACAATGGATCTAGTTTTAACGTAAATGTGTCTTGGATCTAGTTATTTAATGCTGCAGGTACAATGGATCTAAAGTGTTTAGTACGACAGGTACATTGGATCTAGTCGTTTTAATGTGAACATGTCTTGTATCTACTTATTTAATACTACAGGTAACCTGAATCTAAAGTGTTTAGTGCGACAGGTACAATGGATCTAGTCGTTTTAACGTAAATGTGTCTTGGATATAGTTATTTAATGCTGCATGTACAGTGGATCTAAAATGTTTCGTACGACAGGTACATTGGATCTAGTCGTTTTAATGTGAACATGTCTCGGATTTAGTTATCTAATGTTGCGAATGGCCTTGATCCAGTTTGTTTAATGCTATAGGTATCTGGATGCAGTCTTGTTTAAGCTGCTGATTATCACCAATCTAAGCGTGGAATTTTCAGGTGGTTTTGGATACAGTTGTCTGAAATTGCAGATTTTTTCGATCTGATTTTTTTCTAGACTTCATTTTGTGGAAGTAAGAAACCTTTATCTTGAAAACTCAGGGTCGACACGAGAAAGAAAACTGCATAAATTTTGTTTAAAACGGCGAATCTTTGATGGAAGCACCTGCTAAAAATCCTTCAAAATATTAATAAGTCTACTGATTCCACTGTAGCATCGGATTACATTGATTCTTCATATAAAAACCATCATTTTACAATTTAGTTAAAATCGAGTGGTTTTAGATTTGTGTTTTCTTGATGAATGAGTTGTATAAATTTTACGAATCATTACGTTTTAAAACCCATTGTCATTCGTTGTACGAGAAGCGATTCTTTTTTTCACAACAAAATGTATAGCAGTCAAGTTTTTTTTTTTTTTTTTTTTTTTAAAAAATAGTTTTTATATTAAGATAAAAGCGAAAGTGGATCACGCCAAGCAGTGGCCGAGATCGCGGGTATCCAGAGGACAAGTCACAACACGTGGCTGTCTCGAGCACAATCGTGTAGGCTTCGTAACAGGCGAGCTGAGAACTAAACTTTGAAATGCGGTATAGAGGAAAGAAGTTAGTTGCCGAACTTTTCCGAGCGGTGTACGGGGCTCCTCTGCCTATTTTTATCGAGTCGCCAGCTCTCCGTTCATTATCAGACCAGTCTCTTCTTTCTCTCGTTTTTTTTTTTTTTTTGGCCTTTCGTGAACACAGTTCAGGTGGATTGAAAATCGATGGCTTCACCCTGTTCTGTAAAAAAGGTTCCTTGTTTGCTCGGCCCATATTTGAACGTTGTGACTGCCCAGGTATAGTTGAAGCTCTCACTACTTTCACTCTATTCCCGACCAGTGCTGTTTAGACAAGTGGTAATCGAGAATAATAGACGGGATATTAACCTGGTATAAATGGTCTACTTTAAGGATTTGGACTTAAGCCCCCGTTAATCTGTTATTTATACTGCAATTCTACCAGTGCATTCAGAATCTCTATTTTGCTCATTTTTCAGACGATAAAAATATTCTAATGGCCGGGATACTAAGAATTTTATTTTTATTTCTGATAATCAATTAGCACGCACGAGTGGTTTTCCCCTTAATGAAGCTTACACATAGAAAAGGAATAGATTAAGTATTAATCTTTGGCTTTAGAAATTATTCTATAAAAGCGATAAAACATGTTTATCAATCGTTTTTTTTTGTGTGTGTGTGAGGCCCAGAAAAGATCTTGAGTTATATTACAATGGCTTCGATCGATAACTCGTTTAGCAAGCTAAAGATCACGTGTTCGGAACTGTGTCGTGCTTCTGTAAAACGGGTAGAACATCTCGGCGATTGGAAAGATGATGCCAGACCCCCCCCCCAAACAGGGAGAGTGGGCTTTATGTTTCTCGGCCGTATCTCCCATTCTCAACGCTGCCGAGTAGATCTGGGAATGTTTTACGTTTCCGACTCGGTGGGAGCCACGGACCTTAACGAGAGAAACTAGACGATTGTTTCCGGTGACTCAAATATTTTCCACTTATTAAATTTTTTAAAATCTTTGTTTTTTTTTTTTAAACTTTTACAGGTAATTTTGAAAATTTACTCCCTATTTCTTGTGGTGACAAATAACAACAGGTTAGGAGAATATGAAACCTACGCAGAAATAAGGTGCCGGCGGGGCACCAAAATTTCTCGATTTGACCAACAGGAAAAAAAAAAAAAACAAGAAGAAGAAGAAGAAGAAGAAACTAGATACCTGCTTCGGTTGGTTTTATCCCTGTCGGGGTCTGTCGTCGATCCCGTGCAAGCTTCTATCCAGCAAAAGGTCTTTAGCGTTTATCAGCCACATAAAAGCTCTCTCTTTCTTTAAAAATTCAAATAAAAACCAGTTTAACCCTATGCCGACAAAAGCGAACTTGACTGTTCTGCCATTTCTTTACCAGATCAAAAACATTAACATCTTACAGATTGTACGTGTCGACACAGAGTTGTGTCGCTACCACTAGGAGCCCCGCTCTGCCTAACGACCTGTGCGTTCTCTCTCCTAACTTTTGTTCTCTCCCCTCTACGACATATCTCAGAAGCCACAAATTCACTTGTGCTCTCTCCTCACTTTTGTCCTTCCTTTACGACATATCTCAGAATCTCAGAGTCACATATCCACTTGTATGCTCTCTCCTAACTTTTGTTCTCTCCCCTTTACGACATATCCCAGAGCCACATATTCACTTGTGGGCTCTCTCTCCTAACTTTTGTCCCCCCAACTTTACGACATATCCCAGAGCCATATATTCATTGTGGACTCTCTCCTCACTTTTTCCCTCCCTTTACGACATATCTCAGAAGCCACATATTCATTTGTGTGCTCTCTCCTCACTTTTGTCCCCCCCCCTTTACGACATATCTCAGAATCTCAGAAGCCACATATTCACGTTACCGGTCCAGCTACAACAGTCCCTTTTAAATCACAATTACACCGTACAACTGCATGCATATATTGTGTTCGATAGAAAAAGTTTGACTAATTTTCTTCCCGTCCTCCTCCTGCGAGGCAAGTTTGCCTGAGAGCCCTTGGACATTTAACGCTGAGCTGCGTCAAATATATCGGTAAAACGTAGTCCATGCAAACAGACCGGCCCATTATCAACACCCCGAGTTTGTGCAAATCCAAACGATAATCATTTTAAACAAAATTACGTCTGCCAAACGTCACAGAGATCAGCTGTGTGTGTGTGTGTGTGTGTGTGTGTGTGTGTGTGGAGAGAGAGAGGGAGAAACAGCCTGGATAGGAGCAGCTCACTGTTCGAGGACATTTAGTTAATGCTCCATAAAGTCCATCTTCACATGAAGTTTATTATGTCCCCAAAACAACGTTTTAAAGTAAATTAGTTTCTCGAGAATTTAAACTGATTATTATGCTTTTGTTAAAGTGGAATATTGATTATTATTTTTTTTGAAATTGTTTACACAGAAAGTAGATACTTATTGCAAACAAAAACGCTGGGAGGTTCTACATTTCTGCCAAAGAATGAAAACAAATCATGGTTGCAATATTGCAGATTTTTTTGTTGTTGTTGCTATTTTTTTTTTTTTTACTGTAGAAAATTTACTAACTTCCTGTAAATTATCTTCCCGACTTTTTTTTCGAGAGAGATCTACTTGAGACTTCTGCCTCTAGATGGAGAAGAGTGTTGCAAGGGTCTCCGCAGGCTGGATTGTTCTCTGAACAAATTAGGTTTCGGCTCGGAATCGTCGTGGTAAGTGGAACGGAGCTCGTTGGCACAATGAGTATTAGAGAAGCAAGCTACTTCCGGTCTGAAGATTACTCCCGGCCTTTTATGGAATTCATCGGCTTAGTCTGCTGGCAAAATACCGGCTACGCATTATTTTTTTTTCTGTTGAGATTCACATAGGCCAAAAGGGAGTTGAAAAAGAAAGAGAAGGCGGATGTGTCTTAAAGCTGTTGTGCTCGTCGTGATAAAACAATTGCGCACGAGAACTTCCGAGAGCGGCCGAGTTCATTAAAGATGACTCTATGACTCTACAGCCATTTAAAAAGCTATTACATATGAACAAATTTTAATAAATTAATTTGACAACGAAATAATTAAAATAAACATTAATATGATAATTTTCAAGTTTTTTTTTTCATTTTAATTTTATTTTAAAAAAATAAACTCTCTTAAAGAAAGAAAAAGGACACGTGTAATAAATCGTGACCTGGTTAAACAAAATAAGTAATTATTAATTAGATTAAATAGGGTTAATTGCTAACCAAATTAAACGAATGATAAGATAATAAGCAGTCGATCATTAACTAAGAAGAGATTTTAAAATGCAGTGTTATAACGTAGTTGGGGTGGTAGATAATAAAATACAATTGTGGTTTCTTTCAACTGAGAAATAAATTCTTAGTCGTGTTCAGTTTATGCGATTCAATGAAATCCAATTATCCTTAAAAGGCTACTTATCTTTGTTAGAAAGAAACACAGAGAGAAAACTCTGGTTGTCTGTCAAAAATACTCTAATCGTGTTTGGTAAGAAAGAGGTCGGAGTTCACCACTGGCCAGAATTTTAGGGACTAAATACCCCTGTACTGTCACATATATGAACCCGGGTGTTGTAATTTAGTAATAAAATACGTTGACTCTACAGGTGACAAGATCTCGGCCCCCCTTTGGTACTGCTCTGGCACGGACTAAATTTGTCTATGGCGTCCACGTCAGTTAAAGCTTTCGTGATCGCTTCTGAATGCATCGACGTAGGTTATGGAAAATCAACTAAAAACACGAATTGTAGAAAGGTATCAATCGAGATCATTCGAGATTTTCTTTTTCTCGACGTTTCCAGCATTGATAATAACTTAAAATGACCTGAAGACATCTTAGCACCCACTCTGGCTGATAGACTTTGTGATTGCGTCTGGTCTGAGCTACTCGATTTGCTGTATTACCTTAATATTAAGGACCCACCCACTTCCCTTTAAAAATCAGCATAGGCAGGGCTTGCTAATTTTTTTACCCCCATCGTTTTAGTTTTACTTAACAACGAAATTATTGGTTTGTTAAAATTGGTCCTACAGTATAATGATCGTGAAGCATTAATATTTTAGCTTAGACTAGAGAGGGAGTGTTTCCATGTCCCCATCATCAGCTTTCCGGTGGCATGGGGGTTTCCGTCCCGTCTCAAAACATTTGACTGCATAGATATCCTCTCACTCTACAATTTTAACTGACTATAAAGACGTGGAAAACGGGCGTTTGCTGGATCTATCCAAACCTAAGCATTTAATTTTCGAACAGTAATATTATTGAACACCCGTTCCCTGAAATCTTTAGCAAAATTGTGAGTCTTGTGCAGCAGAAAAAAATGAGTATCCTACGTATCGACCCCCGCGTAATCGCGGCCCCGGTTATTCGCGGAATTTTCCGTAGAACCCAACTAACAATTGTTCGTGGAAACCCCCGCATATTCGCGGAATCGCAAATATCTTCCGCGATTTTTTATGGCTTTTTTCGTGGCAATATATATTTTTTCACGCTAAATTATTAATAACAATATAATTTACTAATTTTGTAATATAAATACTAACGTAAATTCAGCAAAATATCAATATAAAATAAACGCTGTTGGCTGGAGGTTTGAAAGTAGCCAATCCGAGAGCGTTATTCATTTCTCCTCACTGCTGATTGGCTGCTGCCCACGAGGCGCTGTCTCAGGCAGATGCAGCCCAGCATCATCCCAGTTTACCACGTGTAGCTATCTCGAGTGTTTCTCTGAGTGTTGTGTTTTTTATTAAATTATTATTATATATTTACTTATATTTTTTTTTATTATATTTTATGTTATATTTTGACATTTGTAGGCATTTTTATGGACCACGTCCGATATTCGCGGTTTTTCACTCCTCGCGGGGTGATCAAGGGACGTAACCCCCGCGAATACCGGGGGACAACTGTACATGTTTAGCGACCGGTGAGTTTACCGCGGTGTATCCGAGCTTACCGTTCAGAATTAAAATAAGAGGCTAGTACGTCCTGGGGTTCCGGAGATTGCCGTATTTTAAAATATTTCAGGTTTAATGCCTGAGCCGAAAAATCATTTTTTGAAAGGGAAATCGAAGAAAATTCTAATTGTGCCATCTCTAAAAGAAGCTTAAGACAATGGGAATCCGCAGAAAGTGGAAACTACACCGGATAAAGCTACACGATTAGTTTCGAATTTGCTGAAATAAATGTAAGTTAATTCTTAGTGCGTGCTTATAAAATTGATGCAACTAAAGAGAGATTTTTTAAAGAGGTATCTAGTGTCTAATAAATTTTATACTTACTCTAAAAAAAAATAAAACAACCAGTATACAGAAGAATAATAGAGATCATTAAAGGATGAAGAAGGATGTATAATTGGTAAGAGAACCACCGGACTATTCAATATTTATTTGATTATGGATTTTACTCTGTAAAATGACTGGACGATCCTCGAATTTGAAACGCATTATATGCTTACTCATACTGATTAGATTATCATTACAGGCAAGAAAAGAAATTTTAATTAAATTTGATATAGTGGAGGATTCTGACGATATCCAGTTTAGATTATTAAAATTCGCTTTTCATCACACATATAAGTCACTTTTAAGTAAGAGATCAATAAGTACTGAGAAGATACCATCCACATTAAAAAAGGGTATATAAAAAAAGATTGAGGGAGTAATCATAGTAATTAAGGATCAGTTAGTTTGACGCCGTTTTAGACTTTAGGGCATCATTAAAAAGGACTTTGTCTTCCATTTGGAAAGTAGTTAGCTTAGCTTTAGTTCTGGAAAATCTTAAGTAATTTTTTTTTATTGTTCTTTGAAGATATGATTCGTAAATTATACAAAGGTAATACGATGGCGTTTCAGAAAGTAAACACGATTCATAAACAAAACATGAAGGTGACCAGGCATCGTCTATTGGACCGCATCACTTCTCTGTTCTCTGTGTAAGTGCCCCTCCCCCTTTTCAGCAACACGTAATCTAACGACTCACCAGCCTGGTGGTTTCTCTGTAGGCCACATATCGCACCCGCCTGTCGGACCTTATGATTACTGGCAAATCCCCACCCTCAGAGGGCATCTTTCAGGTGTCCGAGGAAGCGAAACTGAAACGGGGAGGAAATCCGGACTGTAGGGAGGTTGTGAAAAAGGTTCAAAGTGTCCATGATTGTTTGAGCACCATGGGATCTCTCATTGTCATGCTACGTAATATGGCACTGACCGGACGTCCCGATCGATCCTCATCCTCTACTGCTGCTCGGTCGTCTTTCACCTGTCCACCCGCTCGTACACTCTCCATACTGCACCAGCATTCTTCGGCGGAACACCTTCGACTCCAAGGAAAACGAGCTCCAGATCGATGCCCCCACTTACTGGCGCCCTCCTCTCACAACTGCGCGCGTTCCGTACTGTTTCCTCACCCACTAGCGCCACGAGTGGCCGAGGCGTGAACCAGCCGCCTGGTCGCTCGCAGACAGCGCTGATGGAAATACCGTCTTGATTTTACCGAAACACCCTCGTGAATGTTCTTCATCCCGATTTTCATAAATAGTTTAATATGGTAATGTGTAGACGTTTGATGGAGAAAAGCAAACGACTCCGTATAGATGGCAACAGTTTTATTGTGTAGTTGATGATTACACAGAAAACAGAGAACGTCTGAGGCTTTGACGGTCACCAGAGACACCTGAGGATTAATTTCTCGTGAGCCTTTCCGGTTACCCGATATTACGGTAGATTTAAAAATATATACGTATTAAGAATTTACAATCTAAATTGTTCAGTAAAACTTCTCATAAGGATTAACTAGCTTGATTAATAATAATAATAATAATAATAATAATAATAATAATAATAATAATAATAATAATATGCTTGTTCTCAGTTAGGAAGATACGTACATATATTTCAACAATTAAAATCTTTGCTATTCGCAACTAAAAAAAACGTAGTGAAATAGTGATCGAAGAGTGGGACTAAGGTGCCCCCTGGCGGCCAATTTTAGCATACACGGTGGCTAGCTGCTCGTGTCTGTGCAGGACCGGGACCGGCGAAATTCCCATGAGCCTCTCTGCTTTGCGCTGAAACGAGAACCGGCGAAATTCCCATGAGCCTCTCTGCTTTGCGCTGAAACGAGGACCGGCGAAATTCCCATGAGCCTCCCTGCTTTGCGCTGAAACGAGGACCGGCAAAATTCCCATGAGCCTCTCTGCTTTGCGCTGAAACGAGGACCGGCGAAATTCCCATGAGCCTCTCTGCTTTGCGCTGAAACGAAATTGACGAAATCAACATCGAATTATATTAGAATATCTACTTGCATTTTTTTTTTTAAATTTCGGATGCCCCCTCTCTTGATGGCGGGTGACTGTGAACACCTATAAGTAAGTACTCGCTTCCTCCACAAACGGACCCTTCGTGAACGACTTGTCAAATGGTAGCAGTGGGATGGAGAGCGAGAGGGTGCCGTCCGCGGCTCTGAGTTGAAGGGAGACCGAAATAGACGCCGGTGGCTGCAGCAGGTTCCAAACGTCACGCGGTCTTAGAGCCATGAGGACTATTAGGAGAAATAGTTCTTCGCCCACTCCATCAACAGTTCGCCACCATTCACTGACTCGTATCGCTACGTTTACTCATTTACTTTTCTACACAAGATGGTCTGAACGTATTCACGCGTAAAAAAGTAAAAGTGTGAGTGTTTAGTTTACATATGAAAGTAGCGTTTAACTGTAGAATTATCTGCAATGTCATGAAGGTGTCTGTCTTGAGCTTTTCTCCATTAGACGGCCGTACACGAGCCGTGTTGCAGGGGTAAAAGCTTACCGACAGCTCCACGATTGTCTCCCATTTGCGCCCTGCATACTTCTTAAACATCAAGACCCCTGCGACTGGCGCCAGCTGTCCCCCCCCCAAACCCCGGGCCTTCACAATAATATTGAAAGTATCAGTGTGTAATTGAAGTTTATATAGCTTCCAGGGATGTCAGCGGTACATAACAGGCTTCCTCTGCGCTGCTGCCATTTCCATCCTTTCATCTCGCTTTTGGCTGTCGACAACGTAAACCAGGAGAGCGTATTAATGATCGAAAATCGATGACATAATCGAGGTTAGAAGTGAATAATCTTCCATTGATTTATCAGTATCCTCTAATTCCCTGTAGGGAAAAAAAGCAGAATCATTTATAGGTAATATGGACTTCATGTCCACCTGTCCTCGATAGCCGGACTTTATTCAGTAAGCAACAACAGAGCAGTTCTCGGACTTACCACCAGAGGTCTGTCCGGCTCTGTCCGTCCTATTTACGATGGTCGGAATCGATTTTTATGGTTCTAAAAAAAAAAAAAAAATTGCGAAAAACTGACAACTGACTTTTTTTCATTTATAATTAATATGATGGCTAAAGACAACGCCACTGGTTGATAATACGTGACCGTCACCACAATGGACGAAGAAAACTCACCGGCTGACCTGACGGCGACCTGTGTTCTGAGATCGAGGTTCCTCCTGGTGGTTTTTTGCGGAACACCTGGTGTACGTGGTATAGTGCACACCTGGAACCTTCCGGTCACGTAAATAGCAAAGCAGAGCAATGAAGGTCTGCGTGTATAGTATGACAATATATATATACATTAATAATAATATAAAAACTATATAGGTATTGTGTAGTAAAACACAAATTTGAGCTAATTACACGCCACCTGATGAAACAAATTTGTTGTGCAATTTTCGGAAATATCCCACCTGTAGAAAAGACCCATCGCATTATTGTTGATGGATAGAATTTCCGTGTTATCCATCTTAATTGTGGTTTAAAATTCGAGCTTCAATTCGTTAAGAAATAAGTATAGAAGTAAAAGTTTCACACGTAGTAGTTACTTTTATATAAAATTAGACCACAATAAGCACGGAAATTATAGGTTATATAGTTTATGTCCTCACAGAAAACTGTCAATTAGAAATAAACTCAGCATCTTTGCGTTTTTCTCCTGTAAATCTTTCTTAATATAAGATATTTATTTTAAAAACTGATGTAATGTAGATATAGGAACCAAGTCATAGTATCTGTGTTTTTTCATGGTAACTTTAACTGTGATGTTAATATTTATTCCTATCGGCTTTCATCCTGCTGTTCAAGAACATTTTTACCTGGGCTAGAAGGGTTCAGAAAAGTGTCTATGTGCAGTTGTTCTTAGACTGGGACAGAAGTCTGGTAGCAGCACTAATAATGAACGCCATACTTAAAATTTATCAGCACATTATAAATTATTCAATCTCAGGGTTATTGTATGGAAAACACTAAATAGAAGCTAGAATATGTTTATTAAATATGTTCAAGAAGTAATCACCAGTAAAAGTCTACAATGTAAATAGGAAGACAATTCATCTTGTAACGATTGGTTGGTTGGTTGGTTGGTTGGATGGATGGGACAAAGAGAGAGGCCGGGAGGAGTGGAGGGCGTGGCACCGGAAACTGTGGCCACCAGCATGAGCGTGTTTCCGGTGTACTCTTTACTTCGGCCGCCCTAACAAAGGTCTCCAACTGGAACCCTTCGATTTTTAGATGCAATAGGGAAACGACGCTGCCGGCTGGTAAAGAAGATTGAGAAGAACTTGCACCTTGAAGCTTTTATGTTTCCGGTTGGCTCGTGCTTTCTTCAAGTCCTGTATTATGGACTTTAATTTTAGCCGGATGCGGAAGAAATACTGCACGTGTTCGACACGGGGATTGTTTTGTGTCTTCTAGAAGACAGACCAACCAACTGTCAATACAAATTCTTTAAGACTCGAACGAAAGTAGTTATATTTCACTCGTTCAAGTCAAAGCAAAATATTTATATTTTTGTTGCTTTCATAGATTGGTTTGTGAAGATCGCCCAAAGAAGTAGGAAGTTTCTAAAACTTATCAAAGCTTCGATCTCTATAAAGTCTGCATATAATTTAAAAAAAAAAGAAGAAAAGAACATTTTGTTTTTTTTTTCCCACTGGCTGATTGGGCAATGCATTCCAGGCGGATGCTACACGATTACTAAAAGTATTTCTTAATGCCATCTCTTATTTATCTTACGGTTATTCCTCTTGGTGGCGTATGGAACGTGAACGTGTCATTGGTATTTAAAAAAAAAAACAAACAAATTTATTCCCTTTCTTGAATAATGTTAAATCCTAAACCGGGTCACTGCGAAAATGTGTAGGATAAACTGGACAATTAAAGGCTCTGCGTTCCTTCCTCATAACTGGCATTATGTATTTTATTAATCACCCTAAACCCTCCCCTTTTAACTTCTTTACGATCCAAAAGGAATACAACTAGAGATGTACTAACGTTTTAATATTGATTCTAGTACGGCTTAGTATAGATATATACGATCATATTTTTGTTTACCTTCTATAATATTAAACATTTTAATTTATGTTATTCTTTCATGTTTATTGTAGAATAATGTGATTCAAACAAGTAGTTTATTTCAGTTTGTTCGAGAAGATGCATTTGGAAACATCAAATTTTATTTCTCATTTGTTCGAACAGTCTGTTAAAAAATCTAAATTTACTTAATGTTGACATCGTAGCGACTGTTCACCTTTTTACATGCTTCGGTGTCATCATTTAGATCATTTAGAGGGCTTATGGCTGGGCTGAATCCGATGTACTCCACTGGCGACATCCAGGGCCTCAGACATGGGTCTTCTAACTTCTTTATGCAATCAATTACCAATTAATTAATAAAAAGGGTTACCATCACGCAAGTGCTATCTTTGGAAAGCAAACTTTTATTTCAAATGTATCAAAAGCCTTACAGGGATCAAGATAAAGATAATCCCCATTGTTAGTCTAAGTTATTATTATTATTATTATTGACTGACTTTCACAAATTGGTTAGGCACGAATTTTTTAGAACGAGAACTCTGTTGAATATTTTCGAGCAAGTTATTAATAAATAAACATCAGGTTCGTTAAATATTATAATTGTACAAACAATCAATGTAAAAACAATCCACCTGTAATTATCTAGAACACATTTTGACAAATTTTTAAATAATGACCCTTTTTTTAAAAAAAAAAACGGAAAGAAAACATTACGGTACTTTACACCTGTGTGGCTTTTATAAACACCCTATTTTAAGGTTATCAGAACCTCTGAAATAAATGTTTTAAGTAACTGAAAAGTCTGATTCTTTCTTATGTAGCAGCAGCGGGTACTTATCGTTACAGATACAGAACATTTTAACTCTGAAGACTGAGTTGTGGCGTAGGGATCACGAACAGAACGTCTATAAGGAATATTTCCCTTCATCCTCAGCCCTGGAGTTCTTTTCCTCGACGTACGAGTCCCCCCCCTTTTTTTTCAAGTCAGGGTTTACATTGAATATTAACCTTTTCTCTTTTACGTATCTTTGCTTCAGTAGTTCTGTTTGTACTATTTTTTTTAAAAAAAAAAGATCATTAAATTTTCCAAATAGAGACTTCCCTTCTGGTCTAAAACTGTTTTATTTTTAATATAAATTTTGCACAATACCGATTTATCCACTGAGGCTGTTTTTCTTGTATTTTTGCTTTATATATTTCTAAGAACGGACATATTGTGTGAAGGGTGTTATATTATTACCGTGATCATACAATATCATATCCTAATTCATTGCTTTTAGATCAAAAGTTGAATGACTCCGTATTAAATCTATAATCTTTTCTAATCTATAGGTATTTGTGTTAATTAGTGTTCGGAACTAAAGTTGTTGATTCATGAACTTTCATTCAGAGGTTCAAGCCGCCAGCTGAGGCTAAAACAAGTTTGGGGTGGGGTTACCTGCCCTTGTCGGCAAAGTTATTGTATCTCAAATGAAAACGCTTGTCGTGTATGGCGTGAATAAAATCGTAATACGGCGGCGAGTCACCTGGTTCAGAAGCCCGGTTTATATTCGGGCAGTTAAAGTTGCGCATCATTACACAATATAGATGTCAAGTTTGCATAATAGTAAATTAACTTGTAAGCCTATCCGTACAACTGGGACAACGATAGATATCTCTAGGCCTTTGTCTACGTCGAAACGGGCCAATTCTTAGATTAATTCAATAAACGGAGAATCGTTATCAGCGACAAATGTTCTTCTATATCCATCTATTTCGTTTTCTCTACTCCCAACTCTAATACACTGATGTTATGTCAACGCTTTGTTATGCATGATCTTTAGTAATCTCTATTATGAACATCGTTTTGTGCTGAATTACCGGGTAAGCAGCAGCCTGCTGAAGAGATCTAGCAGAATTTAAAGATCGTCGGTTGACATGGAACTCTAGCCATTCTGAATCATCTATCAATCAGTAAACGAATGCTTACCTACCATTTTCTCGGCCACCCTAATAAAAGGCTCACCCTCCCGTCTGGTTGACGTGCAAGCCGTTTTTTTTCTGTAGCAGTGCCGCCAGACCTCAAATTTCTTCCACTTCTTAGGCTCTTCGTAACAACCAACTCTCCCCCCGTTCATCAGCAGCAAGCACGCTACGAGAATTTGGCTGGGGGTTGTCTAAGGAAGGGCGAATTCTGGACACTTTTATACTCGTCTAGCACAGTTTTATGCACCACGTGGTCTATCCGAGGGAACACCTTCATCAAAACTTTTGTCTTCAAAATAGCTAACGAAGACGCTGATCTGTTTCGATGTATCCCTGGTTCTGGTGTCTGACTGTCAGAGCTGCATCTTCTCTCCGCAAAAATACCAGGCAAAATTTTGCATGCTCGAACAAACATTTAAAAACGATAATAGGCCTTTTGATCCACTTTACTCCAAATCTAGAGGCGGGAAGGATCATCCCTAGAAGACTGAGCCAATTCTATTACGGACGTTTCTAGAACTGAAACACCTGCCAAAAATAAGCTTGTTCTTGCCATCGGCCGCAGCACAGAACTCCACAGAATCAGGCAGCACAACTCTAGGGCTGCATCTAGCAACTGGTTCTGCTCGAGGATACACGGTCAACGAACATCACTGGGTAAGGGACAGCCAGCTGAGTGTTTCTTATTCGGGAGTAAAGGTACTAAGTGATTCTATTGAGTTGTGTTCGGTATTTTTCTTTCTGCTTGTGAGACGACGATGATGAAGGGATCCAAAAGAAACATTAAATGGCTTCACTGTCCTAGGCAGTTGGGATCCAAGCTTTATAATTTCTGACATTTTAAAGATAAATTATTACCAATTATTCTAAGAAAGATCCCGCCCAATTTGCCCCTAATAGTCTCACGACTACAGAATTCTTTTACAGCACCACGTATCCAATGGAAACTCAGAAAACTGGCTAGTACCGCCTTAAGAAGAGAAATAGTTACTGAAATTTCGAATAACACGTTTTTTTTTTTAAAAAAAATAATTCTGTTGTAAACGGTGCACAATTTTGTACCATCCAAATACGACAAAGATACCCACTTCTCACCGACCGAGTACGAGTTCTTTTCTTCACGTTCACCAGTATTCGTGAGATGCACACGGCGTCCAAAACCGAAAATACGGCACCGACACGCAAACTAGCTATCACCAGATGGCGTAACGTGTCTGTAACCATGAAACCAGTGGCTTGAAGGCTATCATTTAATAATAATAATAATAATAATAATATAATAATAATAATAATAATAATAATAATAATAATAATAATAATAACCCACTTTACCCCTCATCACACCAAATAAACATTGGTTAGTGTTTTCTTATTTGAACATATACTCTTCGATCGAATCATCAGCTCAGACAGATTGATAGCAGCGGAGGCTGATCCCTTGATAAAGATGGTAAAACTTGAACTGTTGAAAAAGGCTGGCAAACAGACATCAGAGACACACACACACACATCTGTGTCTACAGCTGTTTTTGCCTCAACAGAGGGCTGGTACCGTCACGAATAGCTTTTTAAAATAAATACGCCATTTATCAAAAAAATGTAAGTCAAACAAATTTCTTGAGCATTGGAAATGCATTATCCTAGAGACCGATATGCAATTATGTACATAAATAACAGAGATTTATTGGCCAGAGACTGGTTGTCTGATAAAATGGTGGGAGCGTTCTCTTTTTGTTCATCGGCGCGTCTCCGATGCGCATGAGGTTCATGGAGACCGCGAGACCGTCAGGTCAGAGTTTCCGTGTACTCGAGTTCACGAGTCAACGCTGGTTATTAAATTAGAACCGAACTAATTCCGCATTCTCTCGACCTTTTCGGTTGTCGGTTATTTATCGCAGTAGTTATCACTCTTCAAACAGATCCGTTTTTTTTTTTTAAACAATGTCTCGTGTTCTTACTGATAGTTGACGCGTATCGATCATCTTTTGAAGTGGAAAAAGATGCTACGGTCTTCTCCCCCCCCCCCAATTGCTTCCGATGGCTATTCAGAGAAGTTTCCTCTACTGGATACGTCAGATGTCGACTTGCATTCCGACCTTCGTTCATGTGACTCGTCTAAATCTGTTTATCAGCAAACAGAACAAAGTCAAGAACTCATGTCCTTGAGAAACATAGGAACATTTTTATACCAAAATAATAAAGCCAAAATTTAAACGTGAAAACTTTTCCTTTTTTTTTTTTAAAGGATTACTAAACTTTAAAGCTGCCACAGCCTTAATACAGATTTTAAGTTTCCCTTTGTCTATGAAAAAGGGTCTCTGAATTAATTAAAACGACAAAGTTTGGGCCCGAATTCACCAAAATATCAACGCCAGATGTACTTAGTTTCTGCGTGACGTCCGCACTCCAAAATACCAAGTTCTCGTGCTCGGTAAAGTTTCGGTGAATGCTTTGTTCGAAGTTTAGGTGTCCATTACGGATATTTAACCTGTTTCCAAACAAAGCAAGTCAAACTTTGTTCAGGGAACGATAACATTTACGAGATCTCGTAACTGGTGAGCAACTGTAGAAAATAGAATTTCATGGCGTAAAAATGGCGTCATCGATGTCGAGGCTCTCCGTGACACCTCGCTAGAACTGTTCTGCTTGTAACCTTGGAAACTAGCCGGAGTTTCGGGTCAGTCGACCTGCAGTAATTCACGTGAAGCCTGTTCGGTCTTTATGCTTTAAGGTGTCAGACAGAAAGTAGGCGATGGGATGTTCATAAATTCTTCTTTGCTGATTGACTAGAATTTATTTCAGAACTAACTGTTTATATCCGCTCAATGTTAGCTATCGATCACTTGTACACTGATCATCATCACCAGAGAATTTCTTCTGAAAACAGGGGTTAGAAAAAATTTCGTTCTTTAGACACGAAGGTTCCGGGTCCAATTAGATAGACCCCTGCTTATAGAGGGCTTTCCTTTGCTTAACACTGCGCCTCCATCCCCCCTGATCAGTTCGGAAAGCTTTCTTTCACTTCTTACGCTAAGTTCGAATACGAATAAAGGAAATGTAGCGGGTGAAGGACAGTAAACAACTTTTACCGAATCGGTAAAACTAACTAGGGACTGACGTTTCAAAGCACCGCAACCGACACGAACACTCTTGAAGAGAAGGCCGGCTCTCATCTCAGCTGCTCTCTCTCTCTCTCTCTCTCTCTCTCTCTCTCTCTCTCTCTCTCTCTCTCTCTCTCTCTCTCCTCTCTCTCTCTCTCTCTCTCTCTCTCTCCATCTCTCTCTACACACCCGCTCCCCTTCCCGCTTTACCTTCTCTTTACCGGGGATTTCTAATTCGTAAAAGCGCTATGGAACATTTCCGCTGCCCACCCACCGACGCAAGCGCGACCCCTAGCGGGCGTTATAACGACCAAGCTGGTAACGCAGCCGGTTCAGCGACTTGACGGAAATTAACTACGAGCCGGCACCGGATTGGCGCTCGCACAATCGGCCGTCCGCCCCGGACCAGCAGCTTATTTGCCGACAGCATAGGTGAGCTTCGTCTCTGCCAACCTCATCGCACAATTCCCACTGACCGGAATCTGCTGTATTTGCACCGTCCGCCCAGAGAAACGCTCTCTCGGGGGAAGTTACACAGCTCAATCACAATAATAGATTTACGCCAAGACAGAGACAGTGTTGTTTTTGTTTTCTGCGAGTCCGTTTAATTTCCTCTTTAAAAAAAAAAAAAAAAAAAATTGGTTTTTTGTAAAATACTTTTTTTTTTTTTTTTTTCGGTTTTACGGAAGTGTAATTTCAACAACTGTAGTACTTTTCCCTACCGCGCTGGCCTCCCTTTGATCGTCTTCCGCTTCTCGCATCTCTCCACCTTCTCACTCACTTTATGGTTTTTTTAGAAAAAGGGTGAGGGCAGCTTTCTTTTTCTTTGACCCTTTGGACGCAAGAACAGTTTGAAATCTTTTGAATATTACATTATAGTTCAGTGGTCAGTCGGACCTGATGCTTCCCGGACATCACGTCACTCACAGTTGCATTCTGCCGTTAGAAGCGACCAAAAATGTACAAATATAATTCAAATGTAGATAAGTGTAAAATAAATGAGGGAGAATTTTTTTTTTCTTCTTTGTTTTAAAATGCACTGTTGGAGGGGTGTGGAGAATAAAAGAGCTGGCACGTGTAGCCATTTAGTTTAGTAACAGTTGAAGGAACTTGCGACGTGAACTTGAACTCGCTAGTGTTAGACGTAGGTACTTTTCCTCACACGCAATACGTCATGGCGTCGCCTGCTGCTGTGGTGTGTGAGCTGATCGGTTATCGAACCGATTGTTAATGCTCCACCCTATCCGAGTTGGGTTATCAAAACCGTCCAATGCATCCTCATCATCGTCGGCACTGATTAGACATCTGAAGAAAACGCGACTAAGAACATCTAGTCAGTAGGTTCCAGTGTGAACGCTTCGATAAGCAAACCCGAATAGTTTTCCCTCGGTTACCTTCCTTACGCCTTGTTCAGGTAAGGCGCGCAGCGGCTGCCGTGAGGGGAGCAGGTTTACAGTGCGACAGAGAGCTTTGCTCGGTTCACGTTAGAAGCTGGTGGGTTACTGTTTCCACTTCCGCTCCGTCTTCGATGGCTGGTTATAGGAAAATCTGTTGGCCGAGTGGTGGTGAGGGACTCGCATTTCGAAACAAAATACAGAATTAATTTGTAGACCCTAAAAACCTTTCTTATATCTGCTAAAGTACGGAAGTCCGGATAATCGATAGGTTTTCAAAGGCTTTTCTACACAATAAGCAAAGCGTTCGCTCGTGTACGCCAGGAGAGATATCTGATGACGTCATCGACTGGGCTGTATTACGACTTGAGATTTACCTTAGCAAAGAATCTCATACCCATCCAAACAGGATGAGCGCTAACCGAGGTAACGAATTCGCTGCCCAAGAAGACAAAAATCAGAATTTATATATATATATACTGCTGGCAGCGAGCAATAGTCCTTTCGTTGCCTTATCGGTAAGTAAGTTGTTGTTTTAGCTTCGGCAAAACGTGATACGGTTAGTGTCTCACTGGTTCTGGCCCGTGTTCCGGACTACAGACCGTTCCCGTGATGCACTCGCACTTTCGCTTTGCTGCTACTTCCGCCGCTTGCTAGTGATGAATTTATGCGGAATCCAGCGCCTAAAATGTTCGTAATTTTAATTCTGGCAGTTGAATTATGGCCTCCCTTTTTTTTTCTTTTTTTTTTTAACGCGCCTACCGGTGGTATTCAAACTATAGACTGCGTGTCTGTGTTATGTAGTCACCTCGGTTCCACGTCAGGCCGTCGTAGGTGTTTATAAGTGAGACTCATCTTCGCCGGTGAAATTTTCTGAGAGACCGCCTAGTGGTATCCGGCCACTTAACTCCTTCCCGTTGGCGGGAGAGGTGCGACTTACCCAGGCGCCCCCCCCTGCGTGTCCCCCCTCCCCTTCCAGGGGAGCAGGAAGAGAAAATCAGTTTGAGTTGACAAAGTTTCGCTTGCTGGCGGTCTTTAACGAAAAGGGTGCGGGGCTGTGAGTCAGGAATCCCGTCCTAAGTTCTGGTGTTTGACATGTTTATCAGCACACTTAAACGTGCATAATTAACTGTTTTGCCTCCCAGGAGGCCTAAAATGTGGCTAATTAACTACATTTTTGTCTGTCAGGTGACCTAGAGCTCGTTGCCGTATATAGTTTTCACAAATTATCATGAAATCATCGTCAGGGATAATAATCGATTAAGGCAAACAGGTGCCTTCCTCCAAATAAACATTACAATTTAAAATAATTAGTTGAAGTTTAGCGATATTTCCGAGTTGTCTTTAATGCTAATTCCGAACAGTCTTGGTAATTTGTGGAGACATTTTGAAATTTCATCTTGAACGTAGAAGGACATGCGCGTGCAGCCGTCGATTTCACGAAGATCTCGTGAGTGGAGGATGCAACAGATCTCCTTCGTGTGACCATTAAAAGTATCAGCTTTAACAAACCCAAGTGTTTACGGTTTGTTTGTTACTCTGTCACTGCCCCCCCCCCCCGATCCCATACCTTATGTATAGGCACTTCAGACCCCGGGCACGGTTTTAGGCTACCACAAGCTGGCTTTGAAGGCCGCCCCCACCACCAGTGGTACCTCCGCTAGTTGTGGATAAAAGCAGAGCTGCGATATGTCTGCTAAACGATCCAGTGGTGTGAGCTTTCCTTCCTTCACGACATCTATCCGGCCCTGCAGCCAAAAGTTCACCCGCTATTTTTTTACACGTTTTCTAAGTTAGATGCCGTTTTAGAATTCGCCCTCTGTACCAATTATCTCAGTTATTTCCCGATCCAAACCTACGAAGTCTTTATTGTAAATTACTATAAAAATTATTAAACATTTTTAAAAAATCTGCCTGCGAGTGGCTGAAAGCTCATTACACCGAGTTAAATCAAAATACGAGATGGAGATTGAATTCTGTTTGAAAAATATTAGAGAAAAACTTTAAACACGAAGTTAAAGTTAATTAATATCTACGAAACACAAAAAAAACAGTAATTAATTACTTACAAAGACAAGAAGCTGATTGTAATTAAAGTTTAGAAGGTCACATAGGGTTTTGATACAAACTGCGCTCTCCGCCTTTGTAAGGTATATCAATTTAATCCATGACTGAAGTAAAGGCTAGGAAAAGTGTGTGGGCGACATTCCGTCAGCCGCTTATTAAAACAACCTGAGGTATAGAGAAAATTAAACATCACAGATAATTAAATTAAACAATTTTCAAATTAAAAAAAAGAAGAAGAAGAACGAATCGTTATCATTCATCTTTGAATATCGACAGACTGGCTAATACCAAATACGAAACCTGCTTTCTCATAGCTGGCAGGAACCTACTTATCCGCAGCGTACTTTGTTTACCTGTGCTTGCTGTTCAAGATACAGAAGCAGTCATCAAGAATTAAATTGGTTTTCTGTTTTTAACGATGCTTTGGCATTCAGGTGACGCTACTCGGTGAGTGGATTTTTTTTTTTTAAAAAAGGAAATTAATGAAGGGAACTAATTATATATTGATCGCCAGTATGGTACTGTTTTATAACAAGTCTTTAGGTGGATAACTGACCCCAAAAAAGAGGCTTGGTACTAAAACCCCACAGAATCATGTTTGGCAGTAACCGTAATCTGGAACAAAGTCAACTTCACGCAACGAAATGTTTCGGACATACAGGGGCAAAGACGAAGGGAAACAGACCCTTTCTGTATTGCAAACTGCTATCGACGCTGTTTGTTCCTGCCAGTAATGGATTATCTGCTGTGAAAGCTTTCTGATTATCGCGGTGAACAGCTTATCGGTTAAGAATGTCTACTGTCGGTTCAGTAGCTAGAGTTCTTTAAAAAAAATCGGCTGAGAAATGCCAAAAAAAAAAAGACGACCGCCGGTTATACTATTCGCAAGTAATCTTTTAACCGCTGTTGGTAAATCCACGTTTAATGACAAGAAAGAGATTAAATCAGCAACAACAGAATGTGGGCTCAGGGTGTAGCCAGCCACAAAACCCAGTTCGGATCAAACCGTCTTGAAGCGCCAAGCGGATCAAACTGAAGAAAATACCCGTTCTGTCAAACAGACAAAACCTGAACCGACTTTTAGGTAGGAAAGTTAACTTGTGTGGACTATTGTTACGCTTTACAGAAATTGCGCTCTCTGCTCGATGCCTTCAGTCTCAAGTGTTTTTTTTTTTCCTTCTCCTTCCGGTTTTCCAGGCGATCGGTTTGGTTTTGGCTTCTTCTCTCCGATTATGGCACAGAGACTTAATTCGGTTGGAACGACATCTACCCGTCATCTCATCACTCGTAAATACGCCTGCGACTGTTGTTATAGAGATTCTTTTGTAAACCCTGTCTGTGCTGTTTTAAAATACTGATGGATTGTATGGACACGTAGGCAGTGTGTACACTTTTGCACGCAATTGATGGTTAAATTACTTTTCAGATCAGGGCTAAATCTCCGCCCATTTTTCTCCTACGGACCAACAGGAAAGGGGTGCCATGTCCGTGGTCTATATTAACCGCAGCTGTGCCCATTATGTTGCATTATTACTATATACAGTGTAAGGAATAACAAATCTGTTGGCAAGCTGGGTACCAAACAGCATTGCTAGATTCGACTTCACTAACTAATAAACATGTAATCCAGATTATCCGGATACTTAATCCGTATTTCTCCTATCCTTCTCTTCTGCTGCAGACGCCATCATTGTGTTTTTTTCTTATTATTTCATGTCGAAGATAAATTATGCTTCCCGAAATGATCTACGACTGCGAACATATGAACCACACCGCTATTATTATTATTATTATTATTATTATTATTATTATTATTATTATTATTATTATTATTATTATATATTATTATTATTATTATTATTATATTATTATTATTATATTATTATATTATTATTATATTATTATATTATTATTATTATTATTATTATTATTATTATTATATTATTATTATTATTATTATTATTATTATTATTATTATTATTATATTATTATTATTATTATTATTATTATTATTCCCACTCTGTTATACGGTAAATAGTTTAGACGGGTTTCTGTAGAACACGACTCTCCATTAACAGTGACTCGAGCTTCTACGTTTGTCCGTAAGGCGGCTGAGGAAACTCCGCTGGAAAGATGCAGGCGTTTACGGCCACTTATTGCAGCATATGAACCATCATTTACTGGAATAGCTAGTCCAACTTATGGGAACTGGATCTCTCGAGCAAAACGTATTTTTTTTCTTCTTTAAAAAAAAGAAGAGTCATACCGGCTGCCAATACCAATTTCAAAAGGAAGTTAAATTAGATCACGTGTTAAATCATTTGAAGTGAATGAAAGCGAGATTCTCATTCATTTACCTCCCTCCTGGAATTTTGATCTTCCGTTAGATTACTTTCCAATAAACTCCTTTAGCTTTTACAAGTAAAAAAAGTTTTGATAAATAATTATGACACATCGCAGATAATTGAATGTGAAACAATCTCCAATGTTTTCGCTTTTTCGAGAGTAAATGTTGTCCATTTTAATTTACTTTGAAAGTACTGTGTAATCTCATTCTCTTTCCTCGGTATCCTTAGTGAGTTATTTAACATTTCCGCCTAGAAGGCCGTATTAACAGTTGGACGAGACCTCTCCGGTGAAACGTACATAATTCCACGAAATAGCAGATTCGGAGACAGAATCCTTGGTATACTATAGCGGACTATTAAGATAGAGAGATGAAACATTATTTTTTTAAAATTATTATTGAAGACTTCGGTTAAAATTTAGAGTATGGAGACCTGCCATGAGTACTTATATAGTCTGGAAGGAGTGAGAAGAAGCTTTACCAGAATAATCCGATGACAGTTCTTCTGAGCACCTGACCGTATCGAAAATCACGTGGGATTAGAACAGGCGCACAAGTCTTAATGTTTTGTTATTTAGGACTCTCAGGTCGCAAGAGGTCATAAATTTTTATTACAATATTGCTAATTAGCATAAATTAATTAGTTACACAGTAACTGGGAAGCCGACATATGGTTGAAGATTAGTGACGTACTAACGAAGACTTTTTATATGTTGCTAGTGGGGCCAGTACCTTTGAAGGGGCTGTTATTTCAGCTGGTCCGGCAGTGAGTAAAAGCTGTTTCGAGTGAAGTGGAAGACGTCTTTTGAATAAGGCCTGAGTGAAGCGTGTCGGACATTTTTCTCTGGTCAGCCCTTCCACGGCGAAGGGCCCGACAACTGTGGCTTCGCGAGAGTTTGTCAGCACGGAGGAACAAAAGCCGACTTATAAAGCCAATCTAAACCACGATCTCCAAGAACAAAAGAATTCACCCAGCAAGAGCAAACGAAGGTTAAATAAGACGGGATCCAGATGAATGCATCACTTGACGTCATCGGATGGCTATACACACCGGAACAGTCCTGTTGTGGCCGAGAACTCTACGGTGACTACGAAGGGGGGGTTTTACGAAAAAGGGGTAGACGACACCTGCTCCCAAACTAGTGCTGCAGTAAAGGAAATAGCGGAGACTGCACGCTTCGTCGTGTTGAAAGTCAGGCGTATCGATTAAAATCGTGTGATTGACCGAGCCCGTATTGCCGGGATGTAAACTGATCAAATATTCCGTCGGCCCGATAGAATATTATCAGACCAGCTATAAAGAGGGAGATCGATTGCAGAACATTTCTAGGTGGCGATGTTTTATTAGCCAGTCAGGATTTCATTTCATTCTGGTGGGTTGCGAGTTGGCGTTGTTGCTTTTTTTTTTTTCTTTTCTTTCTTTTTTTTTTTTTGTTTAATTCGCAAACTCAAGAGCGGGATCGCGGCAATTTTCTGTTTTATGAATAGGTGTATCTCTCGCATCGATCTCTGCGAACCAGCCGATCGATGTCCAAACGATGTGACGTTTCGCTTTCCGCCGTTTGGCCGGGATCCGACACCCGCAGTCGCTCCTTCGAGAGTCCGTTTCACTTATCCGGCCGGCTTCGAGCTCGCCGTAGTTCGTCGAGTGCCCGGTAGGCGTCTGTTTCGATCGCCCTTCTCTCCCTTTTATCTGCTCTGGTACCCACCTCCCCTCTTCCTCCTGCGTCTGCCGGGCGCAGTCGCGTTGCGCTTCCACGGGTCAAATCGGGATGAGGATGCTATGCTTTCCGCCTGCCTCCTTGATGGCGGATCTTCATCGGTTCGGGGTACTACTGCTGCTCTAACAGCCTTCTAGAGAGACAGCGATTGAACCTTAAGAGCTGCACCGCTGGTGAAGGGGACATTTCCCTCCTCTCGACCGTATATCGGGCATTCTTCGAAAAACTTCGGGCGTGTCTTTGAAGTGGCCTTGTAGACAGATCTCCGGTGAACTGGTAAAAGTCTTCACGTGCGTTTATTCGACGACCGTGATTTCTTCAAGTCAAGGAAGTCGTGTTTTTTTTGTTTTTTTTTTTAAATAAAGACGAATGAATCAGTGACTTCCTCATGTTTAGGTCTAAGAGTACAGTCAGTAGAAACGTGAAGATTCGCCCAACTCGCGAACATTATCTTCTCTTTAACAATAGAACCATTTACACTTCATTATAGAATCACCTTATTTACTTCTAACATTTCTTGTCGATACCGGAACTAAACTCGGAAACAACCTAATGGATTTCCGCCCAAAATATTAACGATCCTCACACTGTGACGTCAGTTATATATTCTTCTAAAGGAAAGGGAAGGAAAACAAAAGCAGTGACTGAAGCTGAAGCTCTGACGTTCACTTGTTTTATCCGTAAGGATGAATACAGGTGGAATATAAAATTACTGGCTAAAGCCAACAGCACTACATCAATACGGGTTGAGCAGAAGCTGCTTCGTTAAAAGCCGATCTGTACGGCACTGAAACAGTTCGTTTCTCTGTGTTTTTAGAAGTAAAGTCAGATGGAATGAGCCGATGTTTTCAGTATAGCAGTCAGGGAGATCTCTATTGTTGGGTGTATCGCTAATTTTGATTCATTTGTAAACCGTTTTTCTAAAACAAATCCATCGACAGTAGCTGTTCTTCTTCTTCTTCTTTTGTCGTCGTCGTCGTCGTCGTTGCTGTGTTTTTATTTAGTTTTTACTGACTTTAGCATTAAAGAGAAGGGGTTAGATACGTTGGTACGTGAGTAGGTCCACTGGATGTTTCCGCTTCGGTAGTAATCGAGAGAACGAGATGGAGACGGCTCGTGCAAGGATGTTATTTTAATCCGTCACTCAGTGTGTGGTGTGTGTGTGTGAGAGAGAGAGAGAGAGAGAGCGACCCGCTTCAGGTCGTTGTATCTCCATCCTCTGCACTACTTGAAAACAGATCAGCCAGAGCTACCCGTAAAAGAGGTTCTGATACCATACCGGCTGTAACTTGAACCTATCTGTGAAGTGGGAGAACGTGCACCGGATGATAAGTTACGCTTCACCTCTTTGATCTCGACCAAGATGTTGCTACAGGGGGGGCGGGATATCTAACCGCGCCTTCCTCCACTCCAGACAGATATCCATCACATTTCTATTATTCTAACTTCAAACATTTTCTCTATTTTTATTTTTTTTTTCCTGTAAAAAATTAAATTGTAAAGGTTGTTAAAAGGCATTCGGTTGACTAGAGTGTGAGACCTGAAGGTACGGACAGGGACTGGTGGTTCTTATGGAGGGAGCGTATGCCAGGTTCTCTACGCCATTGTTGCAGTCGGCTTGGAGAAGAAAATTTCGTGTAGTAAAGGGTTAAGATGCGATTTCATGTTAATTAGATCGAACGTGGGAAAAACGGTAATGTCAATCAACTGTTTTTACGTCAAAATGGGCGGGACTTCGGGCAAAAACCATACCAGAAAAGTAAAATTCTTCGGCTGTAAAAGCCTCTCTAATAATTGTTTGTTTAAAGTCTCGATCTTCCGGGTGACCGGGATTTTCAAAAAAAAAAAAAAGATGGCGCTTTGATAATCTCCGACCCCTGCGCGTGGTCTGTGCGGAATAACGAGTCACATGACCACCAGAGGGCACCTCCACCTGACCTGCATCGAGACAACTCCTTTCTCCTGAGCGTTCAAATTCGGGCTTTCTGCGTACGGCTAGAACTCCGACTGCATCTCCTCCGACAAACTAGAGACGGGTGGTGAGATAATACGTGGGGCCGGTTCGGTTAGTGCAAGAAGGGTTCGCCACCAGAGGGCTGTGCCAGCGCGGAGTCGGGTGGTGCAGATCGCGCGAAATAAATAATAATAATAATAATAATAATAATAATAATAATAATAATAATAATAATAATAATAATAATAATAATAATATATTTCTTTGAAGTTTTCCTTTAACTGTTAACATAATTTATTTTCCTCGCCCCATGACTGGTTAAAACAGATTGTCACAGTCTGCTAATTTAATTAATGAATGTTCGTGTTTAACATATTTTTATCATGATGTTGCAGATATCTCCATCATCCATCCTAATCCTACTTACCGCCACCCGTCTCTAAACAGGAGGTTTTCGTTTTATTGCTAATAAATAAAACACAAAAATTGTGCGTTGTACCTGCATATTTCGGAATAAAATTCAGAGAAACAGGAACCTGA